>VTFQ01000601.1:0-25005 GCA_036281575.1 Ancherythroculter nigrocauda | reverse complement strand
CCCTCCTGTGGAGATTTGAGTGAATTACACCGTTGCAAATCAATTCTAATGAACCTAAAACAGTTTCGCCCTCCTCTGGTGATTTTCATGAATTCCGCTGTTGCAAACCAAATTTTATGAACTTAAAATAGTTTCGCCCTCCTGTGGTGATTTGAGTGAATTACACCACTGCAAATCAAGTCTAATGAACTTAAATTTGATTTTTCTTTTGTCCTCTGTTCTTCGATAAAATACATTTATATACACGAAAGACCAGACTTTCACGTTCAAATCTTTCACGTCCAGACTTTCACGTTCACAATTCTCTTCTGCGTTACAGAGCTTGTATCCAATGTAAGTGTATGAAGTAACTTAGACTCAGGCTTTGTAAAAGATGATCACTTCATCTGTGGGATTTAAACATGTTTCTGGTGCTGCTTCATGATTCAAAGTCTCAAATGTGATCTCCTCTATAATATGAAAGTAAAGTGCAGGTTAACATCCGCTCCACTAGGCGGCAGAAGCAGGTTTCACCTTCAGTCTGACACTTGGGCTGATTGACAAACATGACGCTTGATGACAGTCACAACAACACGTGCAGATCCTGCAGATGAGATGACAGCTCTTAATGGCACTTTAACAGCACATATTCCAGCTCAACTGCAAATAAAAGCGACACACAGACGGATCAAATGTGTCACGTGACTCACCTGTAAGTAACTTTCCGCATAAAGTCAATTTCTCTTGTCAAATCAATTGCTCGCACTTTATAGCAAATCAGTCGCTAGTTGTAGCATTTCCTTTTTAGTCTGTGAATGAATCTCCTCTGATCTTCACACTATAAAGTGGAATAAGAGGATTTTGCAGTGGTTTCTGGATTCATGTTAGAGTCAGCAGGAGTTGTGTGAAGCTCTGATGTTCTTCTGCTGCTTCATGCTTTTCTGCTTCCTGTTATGACTGGTGTTTGAGAGGAAAACACAGACTGTGAAATGGTATTTTAATTAAAAATGTCATAATATTACAAGCATGAATCAGTAAAGTAAAGAGCAGTGACTATAGTCTGCTGAAGAAAAAACCCAGCCTGGATTTTGGACACTTTTTAGCTGACCAGGCTGATCTTTGCTGGTCAACCTGAGAGACAATCTAAAAGACCAGCAAAAACCAGCTGAACAGCAGCTTGACCAGATTAAACCAGCCTAGAATAGTTTGATTGTTTGTTTTTCAACAGGGCTACACTTTGCGATTGGTTTTCATTGCGTAACATTTCTGTAATCTTGTTCTGATGTTTTGTAGGTCTGACATTCTTTGAATAGGAAGTTAGTTTTTAATTCTATTCAGTGTTTTAATAATTTTGTAAGACAGTAATTGAATTAATAGCATCATCAGAACTAGAATGAGACGATTGTATAACAGATTTAATTTAGACTATTTTTTTAAAGTCAGTTTGTCATCCGCTCCTCTAGGGGCGCAAGCGGCTTCACGTTCATAACATCATTGGATCCTTGACAACAACACCTGATGTCAACTTGACTTGATGTTCTGATTGTTTTCAAAGCTTGTATCACAAAACGAAACATCTCATAGTGAAGCACTGTACCGGAGCATATTATATATTGTTGTTTGCTCCCTGTGAATAGATTTATGACTGATTACGATTTTATTTTGCTTAATTTCAGATTGTTCTGTCAGCAGTGGGCGGGACTCACAAGCAGTAATCCAATTGGCTGAAAATGTGATTAATATGCGACCGCCTGTTGCCAATTTGCAATCCACCTGAGGACCAGCGTGAGCACAAGGAGAAGTCTTCTTTGAATACTGTAAGTTATTATTTTAAATCTTAAACATCAGTGGTTATGCTTTTGATTTAAATCCCATTTTATAGTATATCCATTTGATATGTATTATACTTTAAGTTTTAAATTGCAGCATGATTGATCATTTAATTTCTCCTGATATTAATTAACTTGAAAAGGAGGGTGTCTAGATCATAGATGTGTACTTGCAATAACTTGCCCCATAGACATCCATTGGAATGCAAATGTTAACTTATTGTTTTGGATTTGTCATATAAAGGTGTGACTTTATTATATTGTGGAACTTGACTGATGTCTTACAGATGCTACTGCATTTAACCTGGAATATTCAATTAGTTTGATTGCTCAAATTAGGAAAGCATGAATTAGTTTCCTGTCATACAGTATAAAACTCTAACATTTAATCATGCATGTTCATTTCTGTCTGAGACTTCCTACAGGAAGAAGTTATTAGTGAAATGAAGTGTTTCTGACTGTCTCTGTGTGTTTGTAGAGGATCTCTGGGTCAGAACTGCTGGAGGTCATGAGGAGGTGGCAGGAGAAGCAGCCGCAGCTTTCTCTGGGATAAAGGTTACGACAGGCCGTTTCTGTTTGAATGCATGTGTTATTTACAAACTGGAGTGATCAGTTTGTGCACAATAAAAGGCTAAATGTGACATTTGTTTGCTGTTCATGATTTCCAGCTGATCTCAGCTCTCCAAACATCAACACATGCTTTTACATACAATCAGTAGTTCAAATGAGGTGTGGGCTCATCTGTCATTCACTGGCCCACATCTTTAGTCAACTTGCCCCCCAAAAAAATAATTTGTAAGTTGATGATTGCCAAGCTAAAATCAATTAAGCATTATAAATCCAGCTTATTAGCAGAGTTCACATATGAATGTCTGTAATGTGATGCAGCTGTAGTCTGAATTTTGCTGATTTGAGGGCGTTTCCCCCCAGAGGAAGGCTGGCAGCATCTGAGATTTCCATTGGATGATATCAGGGGAGGAGCTGGATTGAATCCTGGTGCAGTGCTGTTTCTCTAGTCAAGATTTAAGGGGAGTGGCCAAAAAAGCCACACCCAAACTATGGACTTAGCCTCTGTCTGGAAATTTTTATAAGTATAAAAGGAAAAATTGAACTTGTGCTCCATAACCGCTGCTGGATATTGTCTGAGAAGTCCCAGGGGGAGCGGTCTGGATCTTTACTCCCCCTTCGTGTCTAGCCTTCTCTCATCCTTCCGGTCATGATCTGATCCGCTCTGATCAGCTTGTCACAGCTCACGACCGGACGACTGTCACGCAACCGTGCTTCAGTGACCAGACGGGGGCTCGAACCCAGGTCCTTCCGTTCAGGGAGGACATGCTCAGACCTCTGAGCTACTGGCACTTCCACACTAACTACTCTTTTATTTGGATTCTTGTCTTTTTTTTTCATTGAAAAACCAGTGAAACTAAACAAAACATTCTACCTCCAGAGAGGGATTCGAACCAGGATTTCCCACGTCAAGGGCTGAGGATCAGATCGCTGCACCGCTGGACCGTTCTTGTTCACTGTTATTTTTCTGGGATTCTTGTTCTTTTTTTCATTGGAAAACCAGCGAAGCTAAACAATTTTTCCAAATCATGAGCGGGATTCGAACAAGGATTTCCCACGTCAAGGGCTGACGTTCAGACCGCTGCACCACTGATCCGTCTTCGCTCCCTGTGCTTTATTTTTGGATGCTTGTCCTTTTATTTCAGGGTTAATCCAGTGAAATTAAAGGTTTTTTCCATCTCCAGAGAGGGATTCGAACCAGGACTTCCCACGTCAAAGGCTGACGTTCAGACCACTGCACCACTGATCCGTCTTCGCTCCCCGTGCCGTGCCGTGGCGTGTCGATTCTTGTCCTTTTATTTCAGGGTGAATCCAGTGAAATTAAAGATTCTTTCCATCTCCAGAGAGGGATTCGAACCAGGACTTCCAACATCATGGGTTGACATTCAGACCGCCGCACCACTGGTCTGTTCTTGGTCACACTTCTTTTTTTGGGGATTTTTCTTCTTTTTTTCATTGGAAAACCAGTGAAGCTAAACAATTTTTCCAAATCAAGAGCGGGATTCGAACAAGGATTTCCCACGTCAAGGGCTGATGATCAGACCGCTGCACCACTGATCCGTCTTCGCTCCCCGTGCCGTTTTTTTCGATTCTTGTCCTTTTATTTCAGGGTGAATCCAGTGAAATTAAAGATTCTTTCCATCTCCAGAGAGGGATTCGAACCAGGACTTCCAACATCATGGGTTGACATTCAGACCGCCGCACCACTGGTCTGTTCTTGGTCACACTTCTTTTTTTTGGGATTTTTCTTCTTTTTTTCATTGGAAAACCAGTGAAGCTAAACAATTTTTCCAAATCAAGAGCGGGATTCGAACAAGGATTTCCCACGTCAAGGGCTGATGATCAGACCGCTGCACCACTGATCCGTCTTCACTCCCTGTGCTTTATTTTTGGATGCTTGTCCTTTTATTTCAGGGTTAATCCAGTGAAATTAAAGAATTTTTCCATCTCCAGAGAGGGACTCGAAACAGGACTTCCTACGTCAAGGGCTGACGTTCACACGGCTGCACCGCTGGACCGTTCTTGTTTGCTGTTCTTTTTTTTGGATTCTTGTTCTTTTTTTTATTGGAAAACCAGCGAAGCTAAACAATTTTTCCAAATCATGAGCGGGATTCGAACAAGGATTTCCCACGTCAAGGGCTGACATTCAGACCGCTGCACCACTGATCCGTCTTCGCTCCCTGTGCTTTATTTTTGGATGCTTGTCCTTTTATTTCAGGGTGAATCCAGTGAAATTAAAGATTTTTTCCATCTCCAGAGAGGGATTCGAACCAGGACTTCCAACATCATGGGTTGACATTCAGACCGCTGCACTGCTGGTCTGTTCTTGATCACACTTCTTTTTTTGGGATTTTTCTTCTTTTTTTCATTGGAAAACCAGTGAAGCTAAACAATTTTTCCAAATCAAGAGCGGGATTCGAACAAGGATTTCCCACGTCAAGGGCTGAGTATCAGACCGCTGCACCACTGATCCGTCTTTGCTCCCTGTGCTTTATTTTTGGATGCTTGTCCTTTTATTTCAGGGTTAATCCAGTGAAATTAAAAGATTTTTCCATCTCGAGAGAGAGATTCGAACCAGGACTTCCCACGTCAAAGGCTGACATTCAGACCGCTGCACCACTGGTCCATTCTTGCTCCTTGCACTGTTTTTCATTGTAAATCCAAAAAAGAATTTTTCCATCTCCAGAGAGGGATTCAAACCAGGACTTCCAACATCAAGAACTGACACTCAGACCACTGGACCACTGATCCATCCTTGCTCACTGCTCTTTTGTTTGGATTTTTGTCCTTTTTTTCATTGAAAAATCAGTGAAACTAAACAAACTTTGTACCTCCAGAGAGGGATTCGAACCAGGATTTCCCACATCAAAGGCTGATGTTCAGACTGCTGCACCACTGGACTGTTCTTGCTCGCTGTTCTTTTGTTTGGATTTTTGTTCGTTTTTTCTTTGTAAAACCAGTGAAGCTAAACAATTTTTCCAAATCAAGAGCGGGATTCGAACCAGGGTCTCCCATGTCAAAAGGTGACATTCAGACCGCTGCACCACTGATCCATCTTCGCTCCCTGTGCTGTTTTTTTGGATTCTTGTCCTTTTATTTCAGGGTAAATCCAGTGAAATTAAAGAATTTTTCCATCTCCAGAGAAGGATTCGAACCAGGACTTCCAACATCATGAGTTGATGTTCAGACCGCTGCACCACTGGACCGTTCTCTCTTGTTGTTCTTTTGTTTGGATTTTTGATCTTTTTTTCTTTGGAAAACCAGTGAAACTAAACAACCTTTGTACCTCCAGAGAAGGATTCGAACCAGGATTTCCCAAATCGAGGACTGACATTCAGACCACTGCACCACTGGTCTGTTTATGCTTGCTACTCTTTTTTATTTTTGGATTTTTGTCCTTTTTTTAATTGAAAAATCAGTGAAACTAAACAAACTTTGTACTTCCAGAGAGGGATTCGAACCAGGATTTCCCACGTCAAGGGCTGACGTTCAGACCGCTGCACTACTGGTCCATTTTCGCTGGTTTTTTTTTTTGGATTCTTGTCCTTTTTTTATTGTAAAACCAGTGAAACTAAAGAATTTTACCATTTCCAGAGAGGGATTCGAACCCAGACTTCCAACATAAAGCGCTGACGTTCAGACCGCTGCACCACTGGTCCATTCTTTTTCACTGTTCTTTTGTTTGGATTTTTGTTTGATTTTCTTTGGAAAACCAGTGAAGCTAAAGAACTTTTCCACCTCCAGAGAGGGATTCGAACCAGGACTCTCACGTCAAGATCTGTTCTCACTCTTCATTCTTTTTTTATTTGAAAAACACCTCAGAAACTCAAACCTAAAGAAGATTAAAGAGTTTATCCCTCCTGTGGTGATTTTTATGGATTACACCGCTGCAAATCGAGCCTAAATAATTTAAAGCGTTTTGCTCTGCTGTGGTGGTTTTGTGAATTACAACATTGCAAATTGAGCCTAATGAGCTTAAATGCACTACACTTCTGTAAGAGGGTGAGGGCAGAAAAACATATTTCGCATTGCAATGTGAACAGCCAATAAGATGTATTTACACTATCAATGTTCCATCTTGTTTTCTGGAAAAATATATTTGCACATAAATCAAAAGTGCTAAATGGATTACACACTCCTGCAATGGTTTTTGTCAATTTCACCAAAACAAGTCAAGCGTAATGAACTTAAATGTTTTGCACCCTCCTGTGGTTGTTTTTGTGAATTGCACCAATACAAATCGAGTCTAACGAACATAAAAGTGTTTCGCCCTCCTGTGGTGATTTTCATGAATTACACTGTTGCAAATCGATTCTAATGAACTTAGTTTCACCCTCCAGTGGTTATCGAGTCTTAATGAACTAACAAGAGTTTCGCCCTCCTGTGGTGATTTTTGTGAAATACTGAAAATAAACAAGAATCGGCACACTGCCACTGCTGCTCCCAAAGATCAATTTATTAATGAACAACATTTCGACCCAAAGGTCTTTGTCAGTCAAACAACAAGCAGAAAAAGATCTGATTTATATCACACCTGATTAACTAATTACCCAATCATCCAATAAAGGAGGGAAGAAAAAAACACAATAATAATTACAAAATACTTAACTACAAAATGTATATAGAAAAATATATTGAAAATATCAATTAACAAGAAAGCAACCAATATTTTAGAGATTTAGTTTTCTATGCATTTCTAATGAGTCTAATGAACTTAAATAGTTTCGCCCTCCTGTGGTGATATGTGTGAATTACACCGTTGCAAATCGAGTCTAATGAACTTAAATAGTTTCGCCCTCCTGTGGTGATATTTGTGAATTACACCACTGCAAATTGAGTCTAATGAACTTAAATAGTTTCGCCCTCCTGTGGTGATATGTGTGAATTACACCACTGCAAATCGAGTCTAATGAACTTAAAATAGTTTTGCCCTCCTGTAGCAATATGTGTGAATTACATCTCTGCAAATCAAGTCTAATTACAGTTTTTTACAGACGCTAGGACACATTTCTCAATACTTAGGTCACTTTTGCAAAACTCTTCACACAGTGAGCACATCAGAAGTCTATCTGGGCTAAACTGAGGATCAATTATCATTGCTTTGGCACAAAATGCATTCAATGACTACATCTCTCAAATTTCATGAATTCTTTTCTCACTCAGACACAACAACTGCCTAAACTCTTTGTACGTACAGGCCAATTTGCACATGCTTACATACTGTTTTCAAAACTGTTAAACTTATGTTCAAAACAATAACATAATACAAAACTGAATAAGACAGCAATTTGCTACATTCCTACAGTCATATTTTAATGAAATATATTTTAAATCTTAAAATTAAATGCTATAAAAACAATTGAATTGTATCTGTATCAGTGGATGGTGTGTATACAAATTCTTGTATTTTGGAATTACTCAGTGCAAAAAAATAAAAATAAATAAACGACATAAAATGTAGACGAATTCTGCATCATGTCTGATTTATTCCAGTAACATATATTGCAGTGAATTATAAACAGAAATGTGTCCTTGTTTTACACAAGAAAACATTGTATAATGCTACATGTTGTTAGTGTTTTTTAGGTCATTGTTTTGTGGGTGACAAAGTGTGTTTGTCGGCTGTCAACCTTTGCTAGTGTTCTGGAAGAATGAGTTTATTTGAGACCTGAATAAAGTGTTTTGGTAGTTGTAGTGCATTTTGAGTGTGAAATGAACTGCTTTGCCAAGCTGAAAGTTGGTTAGGAGAACTGTGTGAAGAGTTTTGCAAAAGTGACCTAAGTATTGAGAAATGTGTCCTAGCGTCTGTAAAAAACTGTAATTTAAAGAGATTTGCTCAGTTCTGCTTGTGGTGGTTTTGTGAATTACAACATTGCCAATTGAGCCTAATGAGTTTAAATGCACTACACTTCTGTAAAAGGGTGAGGGCAGAAAAACATATTTTGCACTGCAACATGAACAGCCAATAAGATCTATTTACAGTATCTATGTTCCATCTTGTTTTCTGGAAAAATATATTTGCAAATAAGTCAGGTTATACAATCATGCAATAATTTATGTGAATTTCTACAAATCAAGTCTAATGAACATAAAATCATTTCGGCTTCCTGTGGTGATTTAAGTGAATTACACCACTGTAAATTGAATGTAATGAACATAAAATAATTTCGCCCTCCTGTGGTGATTTGTGTGAATTACACCTTTGCAAATCGAGTCTAATGAACTTAAAATAGTTTCGCCCTCCTGTGGTGATTTGTGTGCAAATCGAGTCTAATGAACTTAAAATAGTTTCGCCCTCCTGTGGTGATTTGTGTGAATTACACCTCTGCAAATCGAGCCTAATGAACTTAAAATAGTTTCGCCCTCCTGTGGTGATTTGTGTGAATTACACCTCTGCAAATCGAGCCTAATGAACTTAAAATAGTTTCGCCCTCCTGTGGTAATTTGTGTGAATTACACCTCTGCAAATCGAGTCTAATGAACATAAAATCGTTTCGCCCTCCTGTGGTGATTTGTGTGAATTACACCTCTGCAAATTAAGTCTAATGAGCTTAAAATAGTTTCACCCTCCTGTAGTGATTAGGGCTGGGTTTCGATTCAAATTTCAAGAATCGATTCGATTCCGATTCTCAAGATCTTGAATCGATTATCATTATTCGATTCGATCCGATCCGATCTGATCCGATCCGATCCGATCTTCGAGATTTAGATAAGTGTTTTTGAAGAAAGCATTTTTTTCCAGCTGTTACCTGAATTACAGGACTGTAGTTATGCAACATATTGATACTATTATTATAGACATTCAACTGCAAATTAATGGAGTATTGATGGTTGTAAAGAACAATCCCCCTTCCAGAGTGTTGATACAACTGCTTTCACAAACTTGCACTGGTGTAGACGACAGAGGACGCAGAGGTATATCAGCAGCAGTAGACCAATTATTTAGACGCGAACCTGATGTATTATTAAAAATGACATTAAGAATTGACATTAAGATGTAAATGCACCTTTATTTTTTATTTTAATGATCAACATTTAGAACACATTTGGTTACTGGCTAGAGTACGATCACACCGGTGTGATCAGTCTTGTCTGGCCCCAGGAGCGTACGATCACACCGGTGTGATTAGAACGTTCAGTGCATCGCGTGATCAACAGCCAAATTCAAATGTGCGTGCGTGCTTTGGCTGGCGCTAAACCAGAGACGGACGCGCGCAGCGGTTTTCATATATTACATATATGCAGTGTTTTCAACCAAATAATGTTTATTGTAGATTTCAGACATTTAAATACACACGAGTACTAACAAAACAATATATTTAGAGTTTGTAAAATACACAATGATGTCTATAGAAGCGGAAATAACAACCCTTTCCATTATAATTAGACGACACGTTTTATTCATATCAGACACACATTGTGAAAGTAACTTTAAAGCTTACTCTATTCTTCCCCAGTTCACCGACTCACTTACTTTCATGTATTTCGGGAGAAGTGGATAAATTCACGGGTTGTAGATCCAACAGATCCGATTCTCTGTGCGGCGCAAACTAACATGGCGGCGCCCATTGCGCATATGGCTCAACTAACATGATCGTTATAAAGGTGTTTAAACAGCAAAACACATCCACTTGCACATATTTGTCAATCGGAATATTAGATATTTCATGCTATAGTCAACAAATTTGAGAATATTTTGAATAACAAAGGAAAAATTAAATGAAAGCAGATTATCATTCATACAGTGCTGCGGTGCAAAATGTCCTTCCACCTCGCGCGCATGCGTGAATTCAATGACGCGGCAAATTAAAATTCACGGGGAAAATGTAGGCCTATTATTAAATCGATCCTCTGAGTTACGGATCGATCTTTAGAAATTAATATGAAAATCGATTCAGAATTGGTGAATCGATTTTTTCAACACAGCCCTAGTAGTGATTTGTGTGAATTACACCTCTGCAAATCGAGTCTAATGAACATAAAATCGTTTCGCCCTCCTGTGGTGATTTGTGTGAATTACACCTCTGCAATCGAGTCTAATGAACATAAAATCGTTTCGCCCTCCTGTGGTGATTTAAGTGAATTATACCGTTGCAAATCAAGTCTAATGAATTTAAAATAGTTTTGTCCTCCTGTGGTGATTTGTGTGAATTACACCTCTGCAAATCATGTATAATGAACATAAAATCGTTTTGCCCTCCTGTGGTGATTTGTGTGAATTACACCATTGTAAATCAAGTCTAATGAACTTACAGTTTTTTACAATCGTTAGGACACATTTCTCAATACTTAGGCCACTTTTTCAAAACTCTTCACACAGTTCTCCTAACCAACTTTCATCTTGGCACAGCAGTTAATTTCACATTCAAAATGCACTAAATCTACCAAAACACTTCATTCATATCTCAAATCAACTCATTCTCCCAGAACACTAGCAAAGGTTTTCACCCAGCAAACACACTTTGTCAGTCATAAAATACTAATCTAAAAACACTAACATCAGGTAGCATTATAAAATGTTTTCTTTTGTAAAATTTCTTAACAACACAAGAATAACACTGTATATTGTTTATAATTCACTGCAGTTTGTTACATGAACCTTGTTTAGTACAAAATTATTCCGAAGTTTTCCTCTTTGAATGGATGATAATGAAATTGAAAAACGAATGCTTGTGTAGGTGTTCAGTTTCATCTAATTGCTTTGATAGTATTTGATTTTTTAGATTCAGCATATATGTCCTTACAATATTACTGTAGAAATGTAGCAAATTGCTGTCTTATTCAGTTTTGTATTATGTTATTGTTTTGAACATAAGTTTAACAGTTTTGAAAACAGTATGTAAGCATGTGCAAATTGGCCTGTACGTACAAAGAGTTTTGGCAGTTGTTGTGTCTGAGTGAGAAAAGAATTGATGAAATTTGAGAGATGTAGTCATTGAATGCATTTTGTGCAAAAGCAATGATAATTGATCCTCAGTTTAGCCCACATAGACTTCTGTTGTGCTCACTGTGTGAAGAGTTTTGCAAAAATGACCTAAGTATTGAGAAATGTATCCTAGCGTCTGTAAAAAACTGTAAAATAGTTTCGCCCTCCTGTGGTGATTTGTGTGAATTACACCTCTGCAAATCGAGCCTAATGAACTTAAAATAGTTTCGCCCTCCTGTGGTGATTTGAGTGAATTATACCGTTGCAAATCAAGTCTAATGAATTTAAAATAGTTTCGTCCTCCTGTGGTGATTTGAGTGAATTACACCTCTGCAAATCAAGTCTAATGAACATAAAATCGTTTCGCTCTCCTGTGGTGATTTGTGTGAATTACACCATAACAGATCTAGTCTAATGAACTTAAAATAGTTTCGCCCTCCTGTGGTGATTTGAGTGAATTACACCATAACAGATCTAGTCTAATGAACTTAAAATAGTTTCGCCCTCCTGTGGTGATTTGAGTGAATTACACCATAACAGATCTAGTCTAATGAACTTAAAATAGTTTCACCCTCCTGTGGTGATTTGTGTGAATTACACCTCTGCAAATCGAGTCTAATGAACTTAAAATAGTTTCGCCCTCCTGTGGTGATTTGAGTGAATTACACCATAACAGATCTAGTCTAATGAACTTAAAATAGTTTCGCCCTCCTGTGGTGATTTGAGTGAATTACACCATAACAGATCTAGTCTAATGAACTTAAAATAGTTTCACCCTCCTGTGGTGATTTGTGTGAATTACACCTCTGCAAATCGAGCCTAATGAACTTAAAATAGTTTCGCCCTCCTGTGGTGATTTGTGTGAATTACACCTCTGCAAATCGAGTCTAATGAACATAAAATCATTTCGCCCTCCTGTGGTGATTTGTGTGAATTACACCTCTGCAAATCGAGCCTAATGAACTTAAAATAGTTTCGCCCTCCTGTGGTGATTTGAGTGAATTACACCATAACAGATCTAGTCTAATGAACTTAAAATAGTTTCACCCTCCTGTGGTGATTTGTGTGAATTACACCTCTGCAAATCGAGCCTAATGAACTTAAAATAGTTTCGCCCTCCTGTGGTGATTTGAGTGAATTACACCATAACAGATCTAGTCTAATGAACTTAAAATAGTTTCGCCCTCCTGTGGTGATTTGTGTGAATTACACCTCTGCAAATCGAGCCTAATGAACTTAAAATAGTTTCGCCCTCCTGTGGTGATTTGTGTGAATTACACCTCTGCAAATCGAGTCTAATGAACATAAAATCGTTTCGCCCTCCTGTGGTGATTTAAGTGAATTATACCGTTGCAAATCAAGTCTAATGAATTTAAAATAGTTTCGCCCTCCTGTGGTGATTTGAGTGAATTACACCATAACAGATCTAGTCTAATGAACTTAAAATCGTTTCGCCCTCCTGTGGTGATTTGTGTGAATTACACCATTGTAAATCAAGTCTAATGAACTTAAAATAGTTTCGCCCTCCTGTGGGGATTTGTGTGAATTACACCATTGTAAATCAAGTCTAATGAATTTAAAATCGTTTCGCCCTCCTGTCGAGATTTGAGTGAATTACACCATAACAGATCTAGTCTAATGAACTTAAAATCGTTTCGCCCTCCTGTGGTGATTTGTGTGAATTACACCATTGTAAATCAAGTCTAATGAACTTAAAATAGTTTCACCCTCCTGTGGTGATTTGTGTGAATTACACCTCTGCAAATCGAGCCTAATGAACTTAAAATAGTTTCGCCCTCCTGTGGTGATTTGTGTGAATTACACCTCTGCAAATCGAGTCTAATGAACATAAAATCGTTTCGCCCTCCTGTGGTGATTTTTGTGAATTACACCTCTGCAAATCGAGCCTAATGAACTTAAAATAGTTTCGCCCTCCTGTGGTGATTTGTGTGAATTACACCTCTGCAAATTAAGTCTAATGAGCTTAAAATAGTTTCACCCTCCTGTGGTGATTTGTGTGAATTACACCTCTGCAAATCGAGCCTAATGAACTTAAAATACTTTCGTCCTCCTGTAGTGATTTGTGTGAATTACACCTCTGCAAATCGAGTCTAATGAACATAAAATCGTTTTGCCCTCCTGTGGTGATTTGTGTGAATTACACCATTGTAAATCAAGTCTAATGAACTTAAAATAGTTTCGCCCTCCTGTGGTGATTTGTGTGAATTACACCTCTGCAAATCGAGTCTAATGAATTTAAAATCGTTTCGCCCTCCTGTCGAGATTTGAGTGAATTACACCTCTGCAAATCGAGTCTAATGAACATAAAATCGTTTTGCCCTCCTGTGGTGATTTAAGTGAATTATACCGTTGCAAATCAAGTCTAATGAATTTAAAATAGTTTCGCCCTCCTGTGGTGATTTGAGTGAATTACACCATAACAGATCTAGTCTAATGAACTTAAAATCGTTTCGCCCTCCTGTGGTGATTTGTGTGAATTACACCATTGTAAATCAAGTCTAATGAACTTAAAATAGTTTCGCCCTCCTGTGGGGATTTGTGTGAATTACACCATTGTAAATCAAGTCTAATGAATTTAAAATCGTTTCGCCCTCCTGTCGAGATTTGAGTGAATTACACCATAACAGATCTAGTCTAATGAACTTAAAATCGTTTCGCCCTCCTGTGGTGATTTGTGTGAATTACACCTCTGCAAATCAAGTCTAAGTAACTTAAAATAGTTTTGCCCTCCTGTGGTGATTTAAGTGAAATCAATCGAGTCTAATAAATTTAAAATAGTTAGTTGGTGACAGCCATTATAAAATTTTAGATGGAAATAAGATCAAATTCCAGCTAAGTTGACTTCAACAATTGTGGGAATTGAACCCTACCTTTTATGTACAAATGTTAAAACAACCAACTTTTTAGATAAGCCAACAGTGGGACTGAACTCACTGATTGAAACACATTATATCCTGAGCCACTGAGTTTGTGGTGTAAAGGAGTGTTTTGTTGGATATGATGAAACTCCACATGTGATATGACTTGTATTCATTTTATATATTGAACCTCTGAGCTTGACACTGCAAGGTTACTTTTATACATAATAGACACTTCAGAAATCATGGTATTTGAATCAAGACTCTGAGCCTTTAGTTAAATCGTCATACTTTTAGAACCTGTATTAAATTTCTTTTAATACACTTTGTCGTAATACCATGAATCACCTAATAATGTTAGAAAGGACTTGCTGCCTTTATTCTGTCTTTATTACTCATCTACTGGAAAGTAGTGCAGAGATCCACAGTATGGCTTAATTATGGCATGTGCCAGTGGCTTCTGTGCATAAAACACCATGCCACATAATGTTAATACCACCTCTCCGTATGTGTTTGAATAAGTTGTAAGTATGACTTTACACCCTGTTCTCTTACAGATCTCACTGTTGCCCTGTGAGGAAACAGAAAAACCAGAGTCACCGCCATCCATAACTTCATGCCTCTTCCCGAGTTTCAGACAGGTCCAAGTGAGCCAGGCGAGTCCAGACATGTGTAATGACAGCTTTCACAAACCAATCATGACACACATCATTATTCAGTTAAATACTAATCCAATTAGAAACAGTTAACTATACTTCCCCCTTTTTTATGAACACGTGTATATTAAAAACTGAACTTACATTATAAAACTTAACCGAGCAGTTAAAACCATAAATTAGGCCCTGGTTCAAAGGTTCACCAGAACAGCTCCTTCTAGTGGCGAACCATTGGATACTCAAAATGGTGTGCTATGAAAATATGACTTGGTGACAAAAAGATTTGTAAAGGTTTCGAAGCCTCTTGAAGCACTGTTCAAAAAAGCAGCCAACACTAGTTTTAAGATCTCTTTTTCCAAATCTTAAAGGAGACCTATTATGCCCCTTTTCCCGGCGTGTCCCCAGAATGTGTCTGTGAAGTTTCAGCTCAAAATACCCCACAGATATTATAATAGCACCCCTATTGGGTGTGAGCAAAAACATGCCATTTTTGTGTGTCACTTTAAATGCAAATGAGCTGCTGCTTCCCTCCCCCTTTCCAGAAGAGGGTGGAGCTTTAACAGCTCACGCTTTAGATACTCAACAACAAAGCAGGAAAATCTCACGCAGCCAAAATTTCAGAAATTGTCAGTAACGGTGTTCAGCCTTACATTGTTCAAACCGGAGTTGACACTGATGGAGAGACTCAGGAAAAAGTTACAACTTTTAGAATGAAACTGGACATTTCTGAATGGTTAGTGAATAAATTTATGTAGTTGCTGTGGAGTTAAGACACTTTACTGAATTTCTTTGGCACATTTCCTTCATAAATGAAATTCAGCCCTGCTGTCCTCAGTGGCTCAGATGCCGTGAGTCTATGGAGACTCTTTATGTTTGTTGGTACATCCATGTCATGTTTTTTAGGTGCAGACAGAAATGGTGGACTGGCTCACTCAGGGCAGTAGATCGTCACTAGTCATGGGCAGGGCTTACGTAAGAGTACGGGAAAATGTGGAACTGTGATTGTGATTTATGGGGATTATAAAAAAAGGAGTGGTGGATTTTTACCATTATAGGCTGGTTGTTTACACACATTTGTGATCAAACACCTCATAAAAGTGAATTTTGCATAATAGGTCCCCTTTAAAGAGGAAACTGAAGTACATAATATAGCCTACATTTAACCTGGCCATCGCCAGACGCGTGTGTGAGTCCAGTCGCCCCGTGGTGGCTCTTGGGAAGGCCGTGTTTCACAGGGGGCCGAGACGTGGCGTATACTTGTGCCTCCGCTGCCATGGTGGACAACCTGGCGCTGCGGGACGGGCAGGAGGGCGTCAGGAGAAACGCAAGCCTGTGTGGAGCACCAGTGACGAAGAAGCCCACATGTGACTCTACAAACACACCGAAGCAGTCAAGACTTTTTATTGAACATTTTCTGCGACTCAAACACATCTTCAGTGTTAATGTCTTAATAAAGGAATAGTTAATTTTTGGGTGAATTATTCCTTTAATGAATCTATTTCAAAAGCGTCCCAGGAATGCTTTAATTAATCAAGAACAACAACAACAAAAAAAAACAACGCCATCAAAATAATTTTATCCTCTACTTGTTTGGAAAAAATAAGTCTGTGGGTTGAAGCTCAAATGAAACCCCTCCTGATGTCTGCTGGTCGATTCCCTCCCGGCCTCAGACTCCGTCGGCCAATGGGAACGTCCGCTCCTGGGAGATGACCCGGGAGTGGGCCAATGGGGTCGAAGCGTGGGCGGGGCAGGATAACGGGCGATTGGTCGTAGTCTCCACCGATGATGCCGGGAGGGTAGAGGGGGAGGGGCAGGGGAGCCGGGGTGGACGGGAAGGGGGAAAGTGGGAAAATCGGAGGCATGTGTTGTGGATAAAAACGTCTTCTGTGTAAATTCTCCTTCTTCTGTTTGTGCTTCTTTTTGTAAAGCTGAGGGCAAAAAGAAATGTCAGATTTATTTATTCTTTATACAATACCGATTCACAGCAGCTTCAGGGAAATAACAGAATCAATGACGCAAACTTCATCAGATATGAGAAAAATTCTCTAAAGTTCATCAATTATTAAACAAGTTCAATTCAGCACTATAAGAACAGCGTTATTCAGCTCAAGACAAGTCAGTATTGACTGAATTCAGTTCAATAAAGGACAGTTCAAAAGCAGAGTTAAGAATAGCAATTTAAAAATAAAATCAATTGAGAATGAGAAATCAATTATATGGCAATAGTTAACAGATTAATTGAAAATGCATTAATTCAGTTATTTTATAATTGTACAGTATATCAAAAAATAAACTGTTTCATCATTATTTCTGTATTATCCATTTCAATTTGGTTTTTATTGTTAAATTTTTACAGTATAAATATCACACAGTGTAATCTATGTATCAATATGATTATTTATTTTTAAATTAATAAAAAATAATTCAGATTGTGTGCGCCAACCCAAAAAGCAATAGATATTAAAATCGTAATTAATCTTTTCATAGTCATATTAAAATTAAATAAATTGGTAAATTGAATTTCTGTATTATGTTTCAATTTGTTTTTTATTAATTGTTAAATTTTTACATTATAAAAATCACTGTCTCATCTGTGTATCAATATGATTATTTATTTTTAAATTAATAAAAAAGATAATAATAATAATAATAATAATAATAATTCAGACTGTGCCAACTCAAAAAGCAATAGATATTAAAAATGCAATTAATAACTTCATAAGCATATTAAAAATAAATAAACGACTAAAAATGTAATATTGTATTGAATATTGAATGTTTTTTAATTATAATATTGCAAATTCTTAACATGATTTTGTTATTTTTTTAAATGTTTTAAAAATTATTGAGTGCCAATACTATAAGAGATGGTTTCTAAATATGATTGACAGATGTGTTTCGCTCACCTCTCTCCAGTCAGTGTCTCTGTGTTGATTTCCTGCAGGGAAACGCACTGCAAAACCACACAACATTTGCTCAGTTACATTTCATCTGTCTGATGTGTGTTTATGTGACTGTGAGTGTGTGTCTTGTTACCCCTGAAGTCTCTGTGCAGCAGGTGTCTCCAGAGTGAGGGATCATGGGTAGCGACGTTCAGGTCTCGGCACACGGCCGACAGCGAGACGAGAGAGACGACGTCCAGCAGCCGCAACACACGCAGCAGCAGCTCAGGAGGAAGAACAGCCAGACCGAACAGAGCCGGCAGACCCAGCGCTGCACACACAAACAGCCGTCAAACACTCTGAACGGACACGCATTACTAGTGTGAACACACTGCGAGAGGAATAATCACCCTGTCTGGCAGCGGCCATGAGCGGATACACCAGCTGATCTTTAAAGAGACGAGACAGTTTGCTTAAGTCTCTGTAGACGACGCCTGCGCTGCCACCTGAGGAACGAGACAACTCGGGTAAATCTTCAGGTTAAATATGAAAGCATCCGTGAGCATTAAGTCAACTACCATAGAAAATCATTTTAACATGTTTTAACACAGTTTGTCCAAGAAATAAAACTTGTGTTTACAGTAATTCTCTTACAGTGAAAGTCAGAAAAAGCAAATGCATATTTCATTTTTTTAAATTTATGACTTTGTAATTTTTAATCAAAATGTCTTTGTCCTATTTTGACAAAATATTAGGGATGCACAATATATCGGACACCATATACTGGCCAATATATGTTCACTTTTAATGTTATCGTTATCGGCCGATATATTAAAACCGATAAATAGCTGAGATGCTTCAAATGCGTGCTGTTCACCATGATCTGTTTAAATTGCTTGAAATATGATTTAAATCACTTCAAAAAGGAAAATACAGTTAAGTTAAACTTGTGCAGCACAAGTCTGTCATATAGACTACATAAAATTATAATGAGAACATTATAATTGTGTGATTGGGACATGGCTTTTAATGGTGAGACTTTTGTTTTTGTAATCAGGCTCTCAAAAATTATATAAAAATTTGGATTTGGATTTAGATTGGCCAATTTCGCTAATTGGTTATCGGCTTTCAAATATAAAGAATTACTGATTATTGTATTGGCCAAAAGTTTCATATATTGATTATCGGCTTTCAAATATAAAGAAATATCATTAATCGGTATCGGCCAAAAGTTTCGAATATCGATTATCAGCTTTCAAATATAAAGAATTATTGGTTATCGGTATCAGCCAAAAGTTCCAAATATTGATTATCAGCTTTCAAATATAAAGAATTATCGATTATCAGTATCGGCCAAAAGTTCCAAATATTGATTATCAGCTTTCAAATATATAGAAATACCATTAATCGGTATCGGCCAAAAGTTTCGAATATCGATTATCGGCTTTCAAATATAAAGAATTATTGGTTATTGGTATCAGCCAAAAGTTCCAAATATTGATTATCAGCTTTCAAATGTAAAGAATTATTGGTTATCGGTATCAGCCAAAAGTTCCAAATATTGATTATCAGCTTTCAAATATAAAGAATTATTGGTTATCGGTATTGCCCAAAAGTTTCAAATATCGATTATCGGCTTTCAAATGTAAAGACTTATTGGTTATCGGTATTGGCCAAAAGTTCCAAATATTGATTATCAGCTTTGAAATATAAAGAATTATTGATAATCAGTATCGGCCAAAAGTTTCATATATTGATCCTCAGCTTTCAAATATATAGAAATATCAGTAATCGGTATCGCCCAAAAGTTTCAAATATCGATTATCAGCTTTCAAATATAAAGAATTATCGATTATCAGTATCGGCCAAAAATTTCATATATTGATTATCAGTTTCAAATATATAGAAATATCAGTAATCGGTATCGCCCAAAAGTTTCAAATATTGATTATCGGCTTTCAAATATAAAGAATTATTGGTTATCGGTATTGGCCAAAAGTTTCAAATATCGATTATTGGCTTTCAAATATAAAGAATTATTGGTTATCGGTATCAGCCAAAAGTTCCAAATATTGATTATCAGCTTTCAAATATAAAGAATTATCGATTATCAGCATCGGCCAAAAGTTCCAAATATTGATTATCAGCTTTCAAATATATAGAAATATCATTAATCGGTATCGGCCAAAAGTTTCGAATATCGATTATCGGCTTTCAAATATAAAGAATTATTGGTTATCGGTATCAGCCAAAAGTTCCAAATATTGATTATCAGCTTTCAAATATAAAGAATTATCGATTATCAGTATCGGCCAAAAGTTCCAAATATTGATTATCAGCTTTCAAATATATAGAAATACCATTAATCGGTATTGGCCAAAAGTTTCGAATATCGATTATCGGCTTTCAAATATAAAGAATTATTGGTTATCGGTATCAGCCAAAAGTTCCAAATATTGATTATCAGCTTTCAAATATAAAGAATTATTGGTTATCGGTATTGCCCAAAAGTTTCAAATATCGATTATCGGCTTTCAAATGTAAAGACTTATTGGTTATCGGTATTGGCCAAAAGTTCCAAATATTGATTATCAGCTTTCAAATATAAAGAATTATTGATAATCAGTATCGGCCAAAAGTTTCATATATTGATCCTCAGCTTTCAAATATATAGAAATATCAGTAATCGGTATCGCCCAAAAGTTTCAAATATCGATTATCAGCTTTCAAATATAAAGAATTATCTATTATCAGTATCGGCCAAAAATTTCATATATTGATTATCAGTTTCAAATATATAGAAATATCAGTAATCGGTATCGCCCAAAAGTTTCAAATATTGATTATCGGCTTTCAAATATAAAGAATTATTGGTTATCGGTATTGGCCAAAAGTTTCAAATATCGATTATTGGCTTTCAAATATAAAGAATTATCGGTTATCGGTATCAGCCAAAAGTTTCATATCGGAGCATCCCTAAAAAATATAATCAAAAACAACTGGACCTTCTCCAGTTTGGAGAAACTCTGCCCCTGCCAGCTCACGCTCATCTGCATACACTTTTGAGAGCCACACCCACATCTCAACATCCAATCAGCAACCAAGCCCCAAACCGCATTTTTAATCAGTTACACTTTAATGTACTTGTCACAATATGGAAGTTTCAGCACAACTTTAAGGGTCAGCTTAATATTAAATACTATTAAATGCAATATAAAAATTACCTGCCCAATCAGCCGTCACATAATCATCTGGTTTGAGCACCAGCTTGCGAGAATTCTCCATAGCCTTGTCCATCTTAAGAACAGCTGTTTCACAACAAATAAACAAATACTCAACTGAAGGAAGACAGTGCTGACTAATAACAGCTGCTGTATGCAGATTAACGCACCATTAATGACGAGCGTTTGGCCCATTGGCACGGCGACCACTGACACCAGGCTGTTCTCCAGAAGTGGGTGGGCGTACTGAAGCCTGTACACGCCCCCTGCCGCCCGCCAGCCAATCGGCATCTCGCCTGAGTTCACATTAGAACCCTGAAAGAGATAATAACCAATTATGTTCAAAACTACAAATGTGGCGGTAATAAACATGCATGGAACTTATCGTTTGCACTTCAAAATATCGTGAAATAATCTAAGTACATTATTATCCACAGTGTGTTAGGGAAATGTCCCGCCCCTTACCATAACCGTGAGTTTAAACACAATATTAACTCAACCAGGCCCCGCCCACGTATGAATTATTTAAATGAGAAATATTGTGACGTAGGAATATTGTGAAAACTCAAGACTACAATCCGTTTCAGGGAGTTCAGAAACAGTGACACTGATATAGAGAATAACTCCCACTGGAGGGACTTTGGAAACCAGAGCGAGTCTGAGGGGTCAGCAGGGGTCATCAGGTGAACTCTGACCTGCGGCAGGAAGCCAGTCTCCAGCAGCAGCAGATGCGTCGCCAGCATCAGACAGTCTGATGGTTTCTGACAGCTCGCCGAGTCCAGCAGCCTCTCCAGCGTGTGTGGAATCACACCGTCCTCCTCCGTCTCACAGCACAGCAGCGGTGGAGGAGCGAAGAGTCCGGCCCCCACACCCTCCTCATCCTCCATCCACTCCTCCATCCCAGAATCCCTCACACTGCTGCTCTCTGCGCCACCGGCCTGAATCGACACAAACACAAACATGCTGACTCACAGCATCAGGGTGTTTGTCATTTCACTTTCTTTTCTTCAGTTCTTCTTTAAAAAATAATGCCAGCAATGCAGTTTTAGGGCCCTGTGAAATCTGTGCTTTCTGTGATTGGATGTCCAATCAACTGAATTCATAAAACAATTTAATATTTTTTTAAATATTAACCATAATAAATCCTTTCAAAATTTTCCAGAAATTTTATGTTGTCTGTTTTAATTTTTTAATCAATGATGATTTTTTTTTAATCATCAAAAATGAAGTCTAATCAATTTAATTAATAAAACTTTAACAATTCAATAATTTACAAAGATTTTAACAAATAATAGTGCACTTTAAAATGTTTTCTTCTGGATTTTCTGGTTTTATGATATAATACAATTGTATTGTCAAAAAATTACATCTAATCTATTGAATTCATAAAACTTTAACAATTTAATTTAAAAATATATAATTTTTCTTTAGAAATTATCTTGTCTGCTTTAATTTTTCTAGAGTCTGTGTTGTATTATTTAATACAAATTATCAAAATTATCAAAAAGTATTGAATTCAATATTGAATTCATAATTGAATTCATAAAACTTCAATAATAATTCATTAAAATTGTAACAATAATAGTGCTCTATGAAATGTTTTATTTTTCAGAAATTCTGATGTCTGTTTTAATTTAGATTCTATGATTTAATACAATTTTATTATATTAAAAAAACAGGTAACCAAATAAATGCATAAAACTTTAATAATTTAAATCATGTATTTAAAAGAAATTCCTGCTATTTTGTGTATATTATTTACATCATCATTCACTGCTGAGTACTGTCTGTACTGTTATTACCTCTAAATCAAAAGGATGTTTAATTATATTACTTTAATATCGACCAGACTTGTATATTTTTATATATGTTCATGTTTGTATGGCGCTGAGAGGCTGTGTTATTTTAATTAGCACATGCAGTGCTGTATTTCAGGTTGGGATCTGACCTCCTGACTGGAGCTGGGTGTGCTTCCTGAACTGCTGGGGGTTTCTGGGGCAGTTTGTGTTTGCTGAGAACAGCCCTGGGGCAAAATCACACTGATCATATCTCCAGAAACAACCCCACAGGAGGAGAGAGTCTGTCCCGTGTCCAACAGCACCTCCGTCCCGTTCAGAGACAGACTGAACTCCACATCAGATCTACAGAGAAGGAGAAAGAGATGCTTCAGATGAAGAAATGAAAGTGTGAGCATTCCTACGACTTATATTTGGGTTTGATTCTAATAAATGTATATTTTGTGATGATATTGAAACCACGGATCATCTATTTTTTCATTGCATGTATGTGGAGGCTTTATGGTCTGATATTCATGACTGATTCATATTCATGACCCTTTCTCAGATTTTATTTAATTATTATTATTTTGCTTTTAGGTTAAATTATATTATCTCATGCACCTGTTCTGTAATTTGTAATGCAACAATGTGTTAATAATGCCATGTTGTTTGTACATTACTAATTGGTTAAAAAAAATAAATAAATAAATAAAAAAAGTGTGAGCATCACATGTTTAGGTTTTATCGTTATAAAAAAAAAAATCAACACTTTTTTTGTTCATTAAAATAAATCTAAATTATTTTAAAATATTTTTTAACAATTTTAAAAATTATTTCCCACTGGAAATAAATAAACTAAAACTGAAATTGAACTAGCCTCTCAAACTCACCCCAGTCCGCCCTGAGGCAGCAGCTCCTCACGGACCCGGACTCTGAGCTCGGAGAGAGTCGGTTCTGGTCCGTCCAGCTCCAGTCGGCGGGTCTGTTTGTTGATTCTCACCCTGAGCTTCATTCTGCCCTGAAGGGAAGCAGATCAGTCGCTTTCATTTCACCCAAACTCTCCACAACCGCTTTTACTTTCACTAACTATAGTATAGTTACTATATCAAACTATACAGCGATATTACATGCTGAATGTAGTTCAGTGTTCGGTGCCACCGCAAATCCAAAAGGAAAAGCCTCGACTGAATGTGTTTATTTATATATTAATCTAACTGAACTGAATGTAAACATCACTTACCTTTCAGATCCGCAGAAACTCTGCAGCCGAACAAAACTGCTGAGCGACAGAGTATCAAAATAAAAGTCCTGCTACTAGCAATTTCTTTTATAAATCTGCCAACTCATTGTGAAGTTTCATAACATTATTTGTCAATTAAATAATAAATATGTATTTAAAAAAATAAAAATTACAGTTTATAAATATGTATTTATAAATATCTAATGAATAAGCAACAAGTCGGTACTACGCAATTTATTTACAGAGCAACTGTATTAATTATCAAAATGCATTTGATGTACTTCTTACAAACAACATTTTTATTTTTTATTCAACATCAGGAATTTAGGTTAAAATAATTTAAAATGTACATTTATCGTCAGTTTAAATAATATAATTATTATTTTATTAATATACTCGTTTTTTTAGTGCTCAGCTTTATCTCATTTTAACTGCATACTTTTGTATTTTTTTTCTTTATATTTACAACGCTTGCGTATACTTCTTTTAATTTTCTCTATTTAATTACATAAATTGCGGAATTGTGGAGAATTTAATGCTTTTAATATTGCTATAAACGTTAATAAAATAGCCTCTATGAAAATAGCTAATGTGCTAATGTTATTCATGCTCGTTTGTTTTCGAGCAGCAGGTGGCGCTGAACGTCCTGAACAACCCCGCGACAGACCATATAAACTCCGAGAAGAAGAGGAAGAGCCGGAGGAGCGTGTGGAGATATTTTGCTGTCAAAAGTGCGTTTATTATTTGATTTTTAAAATGAGTCGCACTTATAACGATGAGCTTCAGTATCTGGATAAAATCCACAAAAACTGCTGGCGGATCAAGAAGGGTTTCGTGCCTAACATGCAGGTAAAACACTGTCAGAAACGCAAACGTGTACACTTTTGATTCAGTGACGCACATACAGAAGAATTCAATCACTATTAATAACAAAATCAGCAGTACTCAGTTAATTAGTAGTGCTTTGTGTCTTATTAATAGTTGTTTTAGTCAGTTGACGTGTTTGTTAACAGATTCTGCCTCATTTTATTGTGGTTTAATGATTAAA
>VTFQ01000600.1:297500-478792 GCA_036281575.1 Ancherythroculter nigrocauda | reverse complement strand
ACACACACACACTCACTCATTCACTCACACTACTCACTCATTCACTCACTCATTCACACACTCATTCACTCACACACTCACTTGTTCACTCACACCACACACAACACACTCACTCATTCACACACTACTCATTAACTCCACACACCACTCACTACTCATTCACTCATTCACACACATTCACTCACACACTCACTTGTTCACTCACACACACACTCACTCATTCACACACTCATTCACACACATTCACTCACACTTACTCATTCACTCACTCATTCACACACTCACTCATTCACTCACACACACTCACTCACTCATTCACTCACTCATTCACACACATTCACTCACACACTCACTTGTTCACTCACACACACACTCACTCATTCACACACTCATTCACACACATTCACTCACACTTACTCATTCACTCACTCATTCACACACTCACTCATTCACTCACACACACTCACTCACTCATTCACTCACTCATTCACACCATTCACTCACACATCACTTGTTCACTCACACACACCACTCACTCATTCACTCACTCATTCACACACATTCACTCACACTTACCAGTCATTCACTCACTCATTCACACACATTCACTCACACACTCACTCACTCATTCACTCACACACACACTCACTCATTCACTCACTCATTCACACACATTCACTCACACTTACTCATTCACTCACTCATTCACACACATTCACTCACACACTCACTTGTTCACTCACACACACACTCATTCACACACTCATTCACTCACACTTACTCACTCATTCACTCACTCATTCACACACTCACTCATTCACTCACACACACTCACTCACTCATTCACACATATCACTCACTCACTCACTCACTCACACACCACACACACTTACTCCTCATTCACTCATCATGCACACACATTCACTCACACACTCACTTGTTCACTCACACAAACACACACACACACACACACTCACTCACTTATTCACTCACACTCACATGTTCACTCACACACACACACTCACTCACTCACTCACACACTTACTCACTCATTCACTCACTCATTCACTCACACACACACTTGTTCACTCACTCACTCATTCACTCACTCGTTCACTCACACACACTCACTCACTCACTCACTCACTTATTCACTCACTCACACACTCATTCACCACACACACTCATTCACTCACACCACACACTCATTCACTCACACACACCGTCACTCACTCACTCACATACACACACACACACACTCTTCACTCACACTTACTCACTCATTCACACACTCATTCACTCATTCACTCACTCATTCACACACTCATTCACACACTCACTCGTTCACTCACACACTCGTTCACTCACACACACACACACTCACTCACATACACACACACTCACTCATTCACTCACTCATTCACACACACACACACACACACACACAACACACACACACTCATTCACTCACACACACACACTCATCATTCACTCACACACACTCACTCACTCATTCACACACTCACTCACTCATTCACTCACACACTCACTCGTTCACTCACACACTCGTTCACTCACACACACACACTCACTCACTCATTCATTCTAACACACTCACTCATTCACTCACTCATTTACACTCACTCATTCACTCACACACACTCACTCATTCACACACTCATTCACTCACACACACTCACTCGTTCACTCACACACTCACTCACTCATTCACACACTCATTCACTCACACTCACTCGTTCACTCACACACACACTCACTCATTCACTCACTCATTCACTCACACACACACTCACTCATTCACTCACACACACTCACTCACTCATTCACACACTCACTCACTCATTCACACACTCATTCACTCACACTCACTCGTTCACTCACACACACACACACTCACTCGTTCACTCACACACACACACACACACACACTCACTCACTCATTCACTCACTCATTCATTCTCACACACTCACTCATTCACTCCTCATCACACACACACAACACACACACACACACACACACATTCACTCACACCACACACTCATCACTCATTCAACACACACACACCGTCACTCACTCACACACTCACTCATTCACTCACTCATTACACACTCATTCACTCACACTCACTCGTTCACTCACACACACACACTCACTCACTCACACACACACACTCACTCACCGTTCACTCACACACACACACTCACTCACTCACACACACTCACTCTCACTCGCCACACACTCACAGTTTGTAGAAATTCTGCCCAGCCACCAAGAATATAGTGTGTGTGTGTGTGTGGTGTGGTGTGTGTGTGTAAGCGAGAGGAACACATTTTTTACCTGTAAGACAAACACAGATGCCCTTTCCAGCAGGGACATGTCTGTCTGTGGTTTCTTTAGACTCTCTCACTCTCTCAGGGGTTCGTTTGATCGATTTATTCAGTGGTAAACAAGCGTCCTCTTGTGTTTCCTGGACTGAGTCGACCTGAGAGACGTGACAACCGATCTGCAGCATCTGATGGAGTTTATTTAGTCTGAGCATTGCCTGCCTGTGAGGGATAAAGTGAAAATACATGTATTGACATGACTGTGAGTGTGTGAGTGTTTCCAAACACAATGACGTCTTATCGCATCTAAATAACTGGATTCACGACTGTTCTGAATGTCACTGCGGTAAATGTGCTGCTGTCGCTCTGTGACGCTCTCAGTGTGTGTGGATGTGTGAATGTCATCAGACAAACATTTCACCCTGACTATTATATTCATCTGGAGCACAATAACACTGTTGTAATGTTCTTAAAGGACTCGAATGGTGAGGAATCACTTTGTCCTTGAATTTTGTCATCAGTGTTCACTGTACGTTTCAGACCTCAAAAATTTCAACAAACATTATTTGTAGTGCCTCCCATCCAATAATCGCAAAGTATAATAATCATAAAATATAATAATTATTACTATATCTGAAAATAAATAGGAATGGAATATAATAGTTTGGGTTCTGTTGTTAATTGTAACCTCTAATATTACGGTAATGTATCAAATGAGCATAGTTTACAGTATTAGTCAGGGGAATTTTTTTTTCCTCAAGAAAATCAAACTGTTGGTATCGACAAATCATTCTGATAATCGGCTATCAGTATCAGCAGAAATCATTCTGAATAATTGGTATTGGCAGAAATCATTCTGAATAATCGGTATCGGCAGATATCATTGTGAATAATCGTATCGGCAGAAATCTTTCTGAATAATCGGTATTGGCAGATATCATTCTGAATAATCGGCTATCGGTATCGGCAGAAATCATTCTGAATAATCGGTTATTGTATCGGCAGAAATCATTCTGAATAATCGGTTATTGTATCGGCAGAAATCATTCTGAATAATCGGTTATTGTATCGGCAGAAATCATTCTGAATAATCGGTTATCGGTATCAGCAGAAATCATTCTGAATAATCGGCTATTGGTATCAGCAGAAATCATTCTGAATAATCGGTTATCGTATCGGCAGAATCATTCTGAATAATCGGCTATTGGTATCAGCAGAAATCATTCTGAATAATCGGTTATTGCTATCGGCAGAAATCATTCTGAATAATCGACTATCAGCAGATATCATTCTGAATAATCGGTATCGGCAGAAATCATTCTGAATAATCGGTATCAGCAGAAATCATTCTGAATAATTGGCTATCGATATCGGCAGAAATCATTCTGAATAATTGGCTATTGGTATCGGCAGATATCATTCTGAATAATCGGTATCGGCAGATATCATTCTGAATAATCGGTATCGGCAGAAATCATTCTGAATAATTGGCTATCGGTATCGGCAGATATCATTCTGAATAATCGGTATCGGCAGATATCATTCTGAATAATTGGCTATCGATATCGGCAGAAATCATTCTGAATAATTGGCTATCGGTATCGGCAGATATCATTCTGAATAATCGGTATCGGCAGATATCATTCTGAATAATCGGTATCGGCAGAAATCATTCTGAATAATTGGCTATCGGTATCGGCAGATATCATTCTGAATAATCGGTATCGGCAGATATCATTCTGAATAATCGGTATCGGCAGAAATCATTCTGAATAATCGATATCGGCAGAAATCATTCAGAATAATCGGCTATCGGTATCGGCATAAATCATTCTGAATAATCGACTATCAGCAGATATCATTCTGAATAATCGTATCGGCAGAAATCATTCTGAATAATCGTATCGGCAGAAATCATTCTGAATAATCTGTATCGGCAGAAATCATTCCGAATAAACGGTATCGGCAGAAATCATTCTGAATAATTGACTATCGATATCGGCAGAAATCATTCAGAATAATCGACTATCGGTATCGGCAGAAATCATTCAGAATAATCGGTACTGGCAGAAATTATTCAGAATAATCGACTGTCGATATCAGCAGAAATCATTCAGAATAATCGGTATCGGCAGAAATCATTCTGAATAATCGACTATCATATCGGCAGAAATCATTCAGAATAATCGACTATCGTATCGGCAGAAATCATTCTGAATAATCGGTATCGGCAGAAATCATTCTGAATAATCGACTATCGCATCGGCAGAAATCATTCAGAATAATCGACTATCGGTATCAGCAGAAATCATTCTGAATAATCGTATCGGCAGAAATCATTCTGAATAATCGACTATCGCATCGGCAGAAATCATTCAGAATAATCGACTATCGTATCAGCAGAAATGATTCAGAATAATCGGTACTGGCAGAAATCATTCAGAATAATCGACTATCGGTATCAGCAGAAATCATTCTGAATAATCGTATCGGCAGAAATCATTCTGAATAATCGACTATCATATCGGCAGAAATCATTCAGAATAATCGACTATCGCATCGGCAGAAATCATTCAGAATAATCGACTATCGGTATCAGCAGAAATCATTCTGAATAATCGACTATCGGTATCAGCAGAAATCATTCAGAATAATCGGTATCGGCAGATATCATTCAAAATAATCGACTATCGCATCGGCAGAAATCATTCAGAATAATCGACTATCGTATCGGCAGAAATCATTCAGAATAATCGACTATCGGTATCAGCAGAAATCATTCAGAATAATCGGTATCGGCAGAAATCATTCTGAATAATCGACTATCATATCGGCAGAAATCATTCTGAATAATCGACTATCGCATCGGCAGAAATCATTCTGAATAATCGACTATCGCATCGGCAGAAATCATTCAGAATAATCGACTATCGTATCGGCAGAAATCATTCAGAATAATCGACTATCGGTATCAGCAGAAATCATTCTGAATAATCGGTATCGGCAGAAATCATTCTGAATAATCGACTATCGCATCGGCAGAAATCATTCAGAATAATCGACTATCGTATCGGCAGAAATCATTCAGAATAATCGACTATCAGTATCAGCAGAAATCATTCTGAATAATCGTTATCGGTATCGGCAGAAATCATTCAGAATAATCGACTATCGGTATCAGCAGAAATCATTCTGAATAATCGACTATCGTATCGGCAGATATCATTCTGAATAATCGTTATCGGTATCGGCAGAAATCATTCAGAATAATCGACTATCAGTATCAGCAGATATCATTCTGAATAATCGTTATCGGTATCGGCAGAAATCATTCAGAATAATCGACTATCGGTATCGGCAGAAATCATTCTGAATAATCGACTATCGCATCGGCAGAAATCATCCAGAATAATCGACTATCGTATCGGCAGAAATCATTCAGAATAATCGACTATCGTATCGGCAGAAATCATTCAGAATAATCGACTATCAGTATCAGCAGATATCATTCTGAATAATCGTTATCGGTATCGGCAGAAATCATTCTGAATAATCGGTTATCGGTATCGGCAGAAATCATTCTGAATAATCGGTTATCGGTATCGGCAGAAATCATTCTGAATAGTCAAGAACTGCTTTTTTTACCCAAAAGTTGGTAAAAGCATTGTATGAGATGAGATGTATGAGACGAGGCCATCAGATGTCTGTGTATAACAGGTGCTCAGGTACAGACACAATCACAGCTGGTCTGTGATTAATGACACGTCTGTTTGAGCTCAAGGACAGAAAACCACAGATACAAACACAGCGGATGAAGAGACTGAAGGACTGAGACTCTCTGTCTGTGATCAGATGTTAGAGAGTGTGTGTGTGTGTTTCAGACGGACGCCGCTCTCATGTACGACGCGGTTCATGTGGTCGCTGTGGCCGTCCAGCAGTCGCCGCAGATCACCGTCAGCTCACTGCAGTGCAACAGACACAAACCCTGGCGCTTCGGTGGACGATTCATCAGCCTCATCAAAGAGGTACAAACATGCACACATATCAGGAACTGTCACTGTTACAAACATCTGTGTTATTTCAAAGAGAGCTGAAATTATGAGTTTAGATCTAATTAAAGTGGAGTGTTTCATGCACATGTTAAACATGTCTCAGTTCAGTCAGTGTCAGCGGGAAGAGTGTGTGTTTGCAGTCGTCTTTGTCATTATTTCAGACATAAATCACTGCAGGTGTGTTTGTTTGTATGTCGATATCGAGGTGTGTGTTTGGCTCAATCATGTTCAGATTCAGACAGTGTTTTGTGCGTCTCTCCTCAGATCTTTGGTCTCATTGTGGGTAATTGTGAAAATGACACTTCATACCTGCAGTCTTCTCTCTGTCTTTGAAGTGAAGAACAATACGTCGTTCACAGAAACAGAGACTCGTTTCACTCGCAGGCCTGAGAAATACACACAATAAGATTCACACAGAAAGACACTCTGCTGTAAATGTGAAACTTCACCTTATAACTTATTGACTGAATTATATTAAAAGAAAAACAAAAATTATTCACATACACTCCAGATGCATCTCTCACATTTATACCTAAAGATATGAATAGAAAAAATTAGGTAAATTCATAAATTATTTGCAATTTGACTTAATTATTTAATTATTAATTATTTGAATTATCCAGTTAAATGACATACGACAGTAAAATGATTAATCTGAAATGTTCAATAATTTATTTAATGAGTTTAATTTGTTAATTTTTAAAATAATAATAAAATTAAATGTGTGTGTGTGTGTGTGTATATATATATATATATATATTTTTTTTTTTTGTAGATTTATTTGAATGAGTTTAATTTATTAATGTTTTATTATTAATTAATATTATTATACAGTGTGTGTATATAGATATTAATATTATATATATATATATATATAATATATATATATATATATATATAATATATACAGTGTGTATAAATATATATATATATATATATATATATATATAAAATGAGTTTAGTTTAATAATTTGAGTTTAATTTATTGTTTTAAAATATATTAATTAATATATATATATATATATATATATATATATATATATATATAATTTATCTATCATTTATCATTTATTTATTAAATTAAAATATTTAATTTGATAATTTGAGTTTAATTTATGTGTTTTTAAAATAATAATTCTTAATATTATATATATATAATTATATGTATGTGTGTGTTTTAAAATATTATAATTAATATTATATATTTAGTGAGTTTAATTTTTAAAATTACCTTTTAAAAATATTATTAAGAAATATTAATTAATTAATATTATATTAATTAATTAAGAAATATTAATTAATTAATATTATATTAATTAAGATAATACTTATCATTTATTTATTAGTTTTACAAGTGAAGTTTTCTTTCCTGTATTGTTATATTTCCTGTTGAAATTGAGAAATATTAAATGCCTTGTCCTTTAAAAAAAACAAAAAAAAACAATAGCCTTTAGAAACACAGCTTGACCAAAACAGAGAGAGTTGTTTTAAATGCACGAAAGTATATTTTGTCATGTTTTAGGGAACACTGGGACAGAAATGATCTCACAGCTACAGAATAAAAGCCACAAAAACCCCTGATGAATTTGGATAATTTGATTCTCTTCAGGCTCTTTAGTGAAATAATGTGTTTGCAGTTCATGTTTAATCATTTCAGATGAGAATCTTCTGCTGTTGATTGCGTCAGTAAACCCTCGACGTCTCTGATGCTTGTGAACGTGTGTGTGTGTGTGTAAATGTGTGATAAAGCCTGTGGTGTGTGTGTTTGTCTCCACAGGCATCATGGGACGGACTGACGGGGCGAATCCTCTTCAACAAAACCAACGGCCTGAGGACAGACTTTGACCTGGACGTGATCAGTCTCAAAGAGAACGGACTCGAGAAGGTGTGTGTGTGTGTGTACTTCATGCACGACTAAGTGTATATGAGTTCATTCATGCATGTGTGTGTGTGTGTGTTTCTTGTACAGATCGGGACGTGGGATCCTCCGCGTGGACTGAACATGACAGAGAATCACAAGAGTAAAATCACCAACATCACAGACTCGCTGGCCAACAAATCACTGCGTGTGTCCACCATACTGGTAAACACACACACACACACACACACACACACACACCTACTCTGCTTTTTTCCATGTTCATCTTTCATCTTCAGTGTGTAATGTTGCTGTTTGAGCAGTTAACCTAAAAATGACCTTTTGGGATGAGCTAATATTTTCCTGCTTTGATTTTTAACTCACTTTGAAAAAATCCACGAACTCATAAACACGACGATGTTTTGCTTCTTCCGTCTGTGTGTTCAGGAGGAGCCGTACGTCATGTTCAAGAAGTCGGATAAACCCCTGTACGGAAACGACCGCTTCGAGGGATTCTGTGTGGATCTGCTTCGGGAGCTTTCGGGAATCTTGGGCTTCCGCTACGAGATCCGGTTAGTGGAGGACGGGAAATACGGGGCGTTCGAGGAGAGCACCGGCCAGTGGAACGGCATGATCCGCGAGCTCATGGATCACGTGAGTAAAACTGTTCGACATTACAGTTTTTATTAATATTCTGAATTTGCTTTTATTTTTAGTTTTTTAGTTTTCATTTAAATTTTTAATTAATTTTTTAAATTTAAATTTAAATTCATTAGTCATTTTTATTAGAAGTAAAAATAATAAAATATAATATTTATATTTAGGTTTAATTTATATTTATTTTACTTTTAGTTTTGTTAATTAATTTTAGTCCTTCAGTTGCCATCTCATTCATTTTAAGTTTTTCATCTAATATTTCTATATTATATTTTATTTAAGCTTTATTTTAATTAACAAAATTAATTGTTTTTGTCATTATTACTATTTTTTCTTTAAATATTTATATTTAAGTTTAATTAATATTTATTTTAGTTGTAGTTTTTATTTATTTCCTGTTAGGTTTTTCATCTGATATTTCTATTTTATTCCAGCCTTATTTTAATTAACAAATTATTATTATTTTTAAATATTTCTATTTAGTTTAATTTATATTTATTTTACTTTTAGTTTTGTTAATTAATTTTAGTCCTTCAGTTGCCAACTCATTCATTTTAAGTTTTTCATCTAATATTTCTATATTATATTTTATTTAAGCTTTATTTTAATTAACAAAATTAATTGTTTTTGTCATTATTACTATTTTTTCTTTAAATATTTATATTTAAGTTTAATTAATATTTATTTTAGTTGTAGTTTTTATTTATTTCCTGTTAGGTTTTTCATCTGATATTTCTATTTTATTTCAGCCTTATTTTAATTAACAAATTATTATTATTATTTTTAAATATTTCTGTTTAGGTTTAATTTATTTATTTTGTTAAGTTCATTTTTAGTTTTTATTCATTTCCAATTAGTAATTTTAGTTCTTCAGTTCACTTTAATTAATTAATTAATGTTTTTAATTTAGTTTAAGTTTCATCTAATATTTATAAGCATGAATTCCTTTCTCAGAAGTATTTTTAAATTTTAAATAATTTTTTTTAAAAATAAATTTTAAATATTATTTCAGCTTTATTGAACACTGATGTTTTTACACTGAAGTTTTAGTTAATAGCAGTGAGTGCTCGTCATATGAGTAAACAACATGTCACTAGTGTGAGAGAAACTCTGAAGTGATTTTGCTTGGAAAAGAAGCCGAGATCCGTCTGGAGATTCTGGGAGCCGCCTGCGTGTCTCCGGAGGTCTTATTAACGGACGCTGTAGTCTGAGCTTGTTCGTGTGTAAGAACCGGAGCTGACAGCGAGCGAGGGACATGCTCAACATGAATTAATGATCAGATTCTCCAGCGCCGCAAGCCGCGCCACACGTTCGGTTTGATCCCGCGCACGGATTTTAAATTCGCTGGCCTTTACGTTCATAATCCGCATTTGAAACCTCAGTCTAACCCTTGTTTTGTGTTCTTGTGATTTTGACCAGGAAAGGATTTTCTGGCTAATAAAGTGTTTGGATGAGTTTGAAATACTGTTAACTGTTGTGTTGGTGATTGACAGAAAGCAGACCTGGCCGTGGCGCCGCTGACCATCACGTACGTCCGAGAGAAGGTGATTGACTTCTCCAAACCCTTCATGACCCTGGGCATCAGCATCCTGTACCGCAAACCCAACGGCACCAACCCCGGCGTCTTCTCCTTCCTCAACCCTCTCTCCCCTGATATCTGGATGTATATTCTACTGGCTTGCTTGGGTGTCAGTTGTGTGCTGTTTGTCATAGCCAGGTAACATGTGACCCTCGCGTCAGTGTTTGACCACGCGTCCGTCTTCATCCTCATCCATCCTCGCTCTCAGGAAACGGGGCCGTTTGTGTCTCAAATTCTCTGCAGTTTAATAAAAACATGAGATTTCTCTAGCCTAACTTGTGAAATATTATTGCATCACACCACATCATTTACAACCAATATTGTTATATTTACTGGCAAGCATAATATATATATATATATATATATAGCAATTTAATTACAGTCAATGTTGCTGTTTTTAGTGACAAGAAAAATAAAATATATATATAAAAAAGCATCACACCATATTATTTATAGCCAATGTTTCTATATATTTAGTGGCAGGCAAAATAATAATAAAAATATATGTATTTATTTACAGCCAATGTTGTTGTTTTTAGTGGCAAGAAAAATTTAATATATATAAAATATCAATATAATTGCACCACAGCACTTTATTTACAGCCAATATATTTAGTGACAAATAAATGTAAAATAAATATTAAATATGATTATACCACACTGCATTATTTATAGCCAATATTATGATATTTAGTGGCAAAAAATTTAAATAAATATAAAATATAAATATTATTGCATCACACCACATTAATTATAGCCAAAATTGTTATATTTAGTGGCAAACATTTTTTAAATAAATATTAAATATAATTATAATTGCACCACACTGCATTATTTATAGCCAATATTATGATATTTAGTGGCAAAAAAAATTAAATAAATATTAAAAATAAATATAATTGCATCACACCAAATTAATTATAGCCAAAATTGTTATATTTAGTGGCAAAAAAATTAAAATAAATATTAAAAATAAATATAATTGCATCACACCACATTAATTACAGCCAAAATTGTTATATTTAGTGGCAAATAAATGTAAAATAAATATTAAATATGATTATACCACACTGCATTATTTATAGCCAATATTATGATATTTAGTGGCAAAAAATTTAAATAAATATAAAATATAAATATTATTGCATCACACCACATTAATTATAGCCAAAATTGTTATATTTAGTGGCAAACATTTTTTAAATAAATATTAAAAATAATTATAATTGCACCACACTGCATTATTTATAGCCAATATTATGATATTTAGTGGCAAAAAAATTAAAATAAATATTAAAAATAAATATAATTGCATCACACCACATTAATTATAGCCAAAATTGTTATATTTAGTGGCAAAAAAATTAAAATAAATATTAAAAATAAATATAATTGCATCACACCACATTAATTACAGCCAAAATTGTTATATTTAGTGGCAAAAAATAAATGTAAAATAAATATTAAATATAATTATACCACACTGCATTATTTATAGCCAATATTATGATATTTAGTGGCAAAAAATTTAAATAAATATAAAATATAAATATTATTGCATCACACCACATTAATTATAGCCAAAATTGTTATATTTAGTGGCAAACATTTTTTAAATAAATATTAAATATAATTATAATTGCACCACACTGCATTATTTATAGCCAATATTATGATATTTAGTGGCAAAAAAATTAAAATAAATATTAAAAATAAATCTAATTGCATCACACCACATTAATTACAGACAATATTGTTATATTTAGTGTCAAGGGGGAAAAAAACATATATATTATATAATAATAATAATAATAATATATTTATTTACAGCCAATGTGATTGTTTTTAGTGGCAAGAAACATAAAATAAATATAATTGCACCATACCACATTATTTACAGCCAATTGTTATATTTACTGGCAAGAAAAATAAATATATAAAATATATAAAAATAACACAAATTCTGCTTTTTCTTAATATATCTGTATATATAAACACACACACATGTAGTGAAGGCGTGATGTTTAATTACAGTGCAAGCGAGTTCAGCTCTGCACATGTAAACTGGTTGATGTTCTGAGGAAGACAATAAACTTAACTTTAAACCAGAGTGAAATAATGAGATGACGTCCAGAATCGGCAGCGTTTCCTGTGACTGAGCGTCAGCTCCTCGTGTCTCTGTCGTCTGATGTTCTGTTAAACCCTCTGGATATCCCATAATCACTTACTTCCCACCTTCATCCTCTCTCATGAGTGTCTCTCTCTGTAATATCTCTCTCAGCGTTTATGGCCACATCTCACAGCGGTCTCGTGACACTAATGAAATCAGTTTCCTGATCTAAAGACCTCCGGGACGCTGATGCCGTTTCAAACGCCCCGCAGGTTTTTACGCTCGGCGTCGATGTTTAATGTTACTGGCGAGACGATACGAAAGAAAAGCCACGACTGTCACCTAAGTTAGTTTGGAATATGCACAGTGTGTTAGTGAGGCATTCTGGGTAAGTTTCCTCCTGAGGCCTGATGATTCCAGCTTTATTTGTGTTGTTGAACTGGAAGTCATTGAGTTTCCGCTCGGCTCTGTAATTGTAATATTGACGTTTTCAACTGCTGTATTGATTAGAAAAGCCCCAGTTCAGCTCTAAACACACACACCAGTTCCTCCAGATCCCAAACACACATGCAGACGTTCCGGGAGCGTCACACGCGTGCCGTCGGGACTGACGGGATCTATGAAGAGTCACAGAGAAATAATGCACAATAATTATTTAATGTCATAACTTTGTTTTAAATCATTCAGAACTTTAATGTTGCTTTAATTTAAAAAGCTTCTTTGGGGAATCAGTTCTTTCATGACATCACTGAAAACAAATAAAACATATCAATATAATAAAAGACACACACACACACACACACACACACACACATGTTTGTTTTTGTGAATTGTGGGGACTTTCCATAGACTTCAATGCATTTTACACTGAACAAACTGTACATTCTATCCCCCTACCCTGCCCCTACCCCTAAACCTAACCCTCACAGGAAACTGTGCAAACTTTTACTTTTTCACAAAAACTCATTCTATATGATTTATAAACCCATTTACATTGTGGGGACCGCTGGCTGGTCCCCACGATGTAGGTGAACTCAGGTTTATATTACATCATGGGGACATTTGGTCCCCACAATGTAATATAAACAAAAGCACACACACACACTACATGTAGACTCACACACTCGCACACACAGACACAGAAAGAGAAACATGTTTGAGATCAGTGCATGATTGACTAAAAGCAGCGTCAGTAGATCAGAAAATAAACACTTGTTGTCGTTCTGCTCTGTGAGGATTGTGTGGCGATTGATCAGCTGATATCTGTCCAGAACATGTTAGTGTCAGTGTTCAGATGAAAGTGTGCCACAAATGCTGCCAAAATGTCTTGTCTCAGATATGAATAAAACGCTGTAGTGTTTTGCCTGTAGTGTCTTAATGTTTGGTGTGTGTGTTGATGTGAGGGTGTGTGTGTGTGTGTGCTGTGACAGTAAATACGTCAGTTTGTACACTCAGGTTCAGTCCGTACGAGTGGTATAACCCTCACCCCTGCAACCCCGACTCAGACGTGGTGGAGAATAACTTCACGCTGCTCAACAGCTTCTGGTTTGGTGTCGGAGCGCTCATGCGGCAAGGTGAGTCCCTCAGCGCCTCCTGCTGGAGCCGAGCTGCTACACCAGAGCTTAATGAAGGTCTTCATGACACTGAAGTTGTGTTTGTTTTCTGATCTTTAATCATGTTCTCAGAGCAAACCACAGTTATATTTGATCTGTTTACATGCATGTCATGTGACCATCAACCGTCATCAGAGAACGTGTTTTAAATGATTGAAATATGAATTTAAAATCCCAAGGGAAGAAAATATTTTGACAAAAAACGTTTGTTCTCTCGTCAGGGTCGGAGCTCATGCCGAAGGCTCTGTCCACCAGGATCGTCGGAGGAATCTGGTGGTTTTTCACGCTCATCATCATTTCCTCCTACACGGCAAACCTGGCCGCCTTCCTGACCGTGGAGCGCATGGAGTCGCCCATCGACTCGGCGGATGATCTGGCCAAGCAAACCAAGATCCTCTACGGCTTGGTGGAGGACGGCGCCACCATGACTTTCTTTAAGGTACTGCAGGTGGAGATTGGCGTTGATTTCTGTAGCGCTTCATACAGTACAGAGTGTTTCAGAGCAGAAACATTTCAGGTGTAAAGCTGCTCTACAATTCAACTCAATTCAGTTCAGTGTTGATTCAGTTTAGTTTCAATTTTGATTCATTTCAGTTGAATATCAGTGTCAATTTTTTAAAATTAATCAATTATTAAATTAAATTTCAGGTGTAAAGCAGCTCTGCAGAAAACAATGTCATTATTCAACTCAATTCAGTTCAATTTTTATTCAGTTCATTTCAATAACAGTGTTAATGTTGCAAAATTCATCAATTATGAAAAAGTTTGATTCAATTTGGTTCAATTTTGATTAATTTGAACTTGAATATTAGTGTCAATGTAAAATTAATCAGTTATGAAACAAATTCAATTTTCAGTGTAAAGCATTTCTACAGAAGACAATATTGTCATTATTCAACTTAATAGTGTCATTATTCAACTCAATTCAGTTCATTGTTGATTCAATTTAGTTAAATTTTGATTCATTTCAGTGTCAATGTTATAAATTCATCAATTATTAAACAAATTCAATTTCCGGTGTAAAGCAGCTCTACAGAAGACAAGTGTCATTATTCAACTCAATTCAGTTTGGTTTTTATTCAGAAGACAATAGTTCATTATTCAACAAAATTCATTGAAGTTTTTACTCAATTTAGTTCAACAACAGTTTTAATGTTGCAAAATTTATCAACTATAAAACATTCAATTCATCTATAAAGCATATTGTCATTCAGCTCAATTCAGTTCAATGCTGATTCAATTCAATTCAATTTTTATTCATTTGAGTTGAATATCAGAGTCAATTTTGCAAAATTCGTCAATTATGAAAAATTTAATTTCAGGTGTAAAGCAGCTCTACAATATTGTCATTATTCAACGTAATTCTGTTCAATTTTTATTCAGAAGTCAATAGCGTCATTATTAAACTCAATTCAGTTCAATGCTGATTCAGTTTAGTTCAACAGTTATAATGTTGCAAAATGTATCAATTCTGAAACATTCAATTCAGCTGTAAAGCAGCTCTACAAAACAAAAAGAGTCATGCAGCTCAATTCATTTCAATATTGATTCAGTTTGGTTCAATTATGATTAATTTGAACTTGAATATCAGTGTCAATGTAAAATTCATCAATTATTAAACAAATTCAATTTCTGGTGTAAAGCAGCTCTACAGAAGACAATAGTTCATTATTCAGCAAAATTCATTGAACTTTTTATTCAATTTAGTTCAACAACAGTTTTAATGTTGTAAAATTTATCAACTATAAAACATTCAGTTCATCTATAAAGCATATTGTCATTCAGCTCAATTTAGTTCAATGCTGATTCAGTTCAGTTAATTTTTTATTAATTTGAGCTGAATATCAGAGTCAATTTTGCTAAATTAATCAATTATGAAAAATTCAATTTCAGGTGTAAAGCAGCTCTACAATAGCGTCATTATTCAATTCAGTTCAATGTTGATTCAGTTCAGTTTTTATTCAGAAGTCGATAGCATCATTATTCAACTCAATTCAGTTCAATGTTGATTCAATTCAGTTCAGTTTTTATTCAGAAGTCAATAGCGTCATTATTCAACTCAATTCAGTTCAATGTTGATTCAATTCAGTTCAGTGTTTATTCAGAAGTCGATAGCATCATTATTCAACTCAATTCAGTTCAATGTTGATTCAATTCAGTTCAGTTTTTATTCAGAAGTCAATAGCATCATTATTCAACTCAATTCAGTTCAATGCTGATTCAATTTAGTTAAATAACAGTTATAATGTTGCAAAATGTATCAATTATGAAACATTCAATTCTGCTATAAAGCAGCTCTACCAAACAAAAAAAGTCATTCAGCTCAATCCAGTTCAATGCTGATTCAATTCAGTTAATTTTTTATTAATTTGAGTTGAATATCAGAGTCAATTTTGCAAAATTAATCAATTATGAAAAATTCAATTTCAGGTGTAAAGCAGCTCTACAATAGCGTCATTATTCAATTCAGTTCGATGTTGATTCAGTTCAGTTTTTATTCAGAAGTCGATAGCATCATTATTCAACTCAATTCAGTTCAATGTTGATTCAATTCAGTTCAGTTTTTATTCAGAAGTCAATAGCGTCATTATTCAACTCAATTCAGTTCAATGTTGATTCAATTCAGTTCAGTGTTTATTCAGAAGTCGATAGCATCATTATTCAACTCAATTCAGTTCAATGTTGATTCAATTCAGTTCAGTTTTTATTCAGAAGTCAATAGCATCATTATTCAACTCAATTCAGTTCAATGCTGATTCAATTTAGTTCAATAACAGTTATAATGTTGCAAAATGTATCAATTATGAAACATTCAATTCTGCTATAAAGCAGCTCTACCAAACAAAAAAAGTCATTCAGCTCAATCCAGTTCAATGCTGATTCAATTCAGTTAATTTTTTATTAATTTGAGTTGAATAGAGTCAATTTTGCAAAATTAATCAATTATGAAAAATTCAATTTCAGGTGTAAAGCAGCTCTACAATATTGCCATTATTCAACTTAATTCAGTTCAATGCTGATTCAATTCAGTTCATTTTTTATTCAGAAGTCAATAGCATCATTATTCAACTCAATTCAGTTCAATGCTGATTCAATTCAGTTCAGTTTTTATTCAGAAGTCAATAGCGTCATTATTCAACTCAATTCAGTTCAATGCTGATTCAATTCAGTTCAGTTTTTATTCAGAAGTCAATAGCGTCATTATTCAACTCAATTTAGTTTAATGCTGATTCAATTCAGTTCAGTTTTTATTCAGAAGTCAATAGCATCATTATTCAACTCAATTCAGTTCAATGCTGATTCAATTTAGTTCAATAACAGTTATAATGTTGCAAAATGTATCAATTATGAAACATTCAATTCAGCTATAAAGCAGCTCTACCAAACAAAAAAAGTCATTCAGCTCAATCCAGTTCAATGCTGATTCAATTCAGTTACATTTTAATTCATTTGAGTTGAATATCAGTGTCAATCTTGCAGAATTCATCAATTATGAACTTCAGCTGTAAAGCAGCTCTGCAGAAGACATTATGCGTTGTTATGTGGATAACATTTCTGAATATTAAGTGTTCCAGTGTAATGTTCATCTCCGTGTCTCTGCGGCTGCAGAAAACCAAGATCTCCACATACGATAAGATGTGGGAGTTCATGAACAGCCGTCGTCAGTCAGTGATAGTGAAGAGCGTGGAGGAGGGAATCCATCGAGTGCTGACGTCCGATTACGCCTTCCTGATGGAGTCCACGGCCATCGAGTTCGTCACCCAGCGCAACTGTAACCTCACGCAGGTCGGAGGCCTCATCGACTCCAAGGCGTACGGCGTGGGAACGCCCATGGGTAAAACAGACTTATCTAGTTTCATTTCCCATGATTCTCCCGTTCGACAGCAGATGATCTGAGCGCTCTTGACGAGAGGCTTTATATAAACATTAATATCCTGTAAGGAGTTGTGTGGGGGTGGAGAAAATAGAAAAGGAAATATTTATCCATCTTTATCTGTGCAAATCCTCTTCCCACTCCCATCTGGGTAATCCTGTTAAGCGCACACATGCTTCAGACTCGTACGACACGCAAACTCGCTCCAGAATCTGTGTTCGCGGCTAATAGGCGTTGAATGGCGTCTGGCAGCCGAGCGCTGGGTGTTCGAGATTCGCACGCTTTGATCTGACGCGTCCCGCTGCGGATTGAGGCTTTACATCTGACTCACTGCCGCTCGTTCTGCGGGACAAAATAAACATTCCTGGAATAACATCAGTGCTTTCATAAAATAATACATCTCATGTAATGATGTTTGAAGCGTGGAGACGGAAATGAGGACTGAAGTGCAGGATGTTCAGCATTTGTGTCATTATGTTGATTAGCTCTGAAAATCATTTAGACTTATTTTATTTATTTATTTATTTATGTTTGTGTATTTATTGGTTTTGTGTTTATTTTTGTGCATTCATTTACCTATTTATTTTTTTATTTGTGTGTGTTTTTTTTATATTTATTTATTGTAATTACTTCTTTTATATTTTTTTTTAGTTGCTTGTTTTTAATATTTATCATTTATGTATTTGTTTTTTATATTTGTTTATGGATTTATGTATTTACTTGTTTTATATTAATTAATTATTTAGTTATTTATGCGTTTGTGTATTTACTTGTTTTTATATTTATTTATTTGTTTGTCTTTTTACCTGTTTTATATCTAATTAATTAATGAATTGTGTATGTACTTGTTTTTTATATTTATTTTTTAGTTGCATGTTTTTATATTTATTTGTTTTTTTGTTTTAATTTGTTTTTATTTGTGTATTTATTGGTTATTGTGTTTATTATTTTGTGTATTTATTTAATCATTATATAACTGAATTGAGTTGAATTATATATTTTTATATATATTTTTATTTATTATATATTTTTTAGTTACTTATTTTTAAATATTTATTTATTTATTTATTTGTGTATTTGTTTTTATATTTATTTATTTACTTTATATTAAGTCAATAAAATGTTTATTTTTGTGTTTATGTATTATTTTTATTTATTTATTTATTTATTTGACTATTTGCCTGTATTACATTTAATTAAATAATTGTGTATGTACTTGTTTTTTTATATTTATTATTTTATTTTTTATTTATTTGTTGTGCATATTTAATATATGCTTATTTTTATTTGTGTTTTTACTTTTTTATTTATTTAACATAATAAATAAAGAAAACTGACAATTGAAGTGAACATGACAACACACAAAAAATGTATAAATACATTTTTTTTTAGGTACAGACTAAAATTTAAATTTTATATTCACTGAAAATAAAACAAAATAACTTTAATAAAGAATATAGTTCATCAGCACTCACAACATTAAAAGCATGATTTAGATTTTACCACTAAAATAACATTTTTAAGAATAAAAATGATTTAATTCTTTCATATTTTAAAATGTTTTTTAAGGTTTGGCTCTGGAATGTTTTTGATTATTAAAACTAAAATAACCATTAGAGAAGATTCTGAATAAGTTCTAATATTTTTGTCACGCAGAGCTTGATTTATGCTGAAACTTCAAACGGTTTTAAACTCACGAGTTCCAGATGAATTTCAGCCCTCTTCCGTCTCCCTCCGCAGGATCCCCGTATCGAGACAAGATCACCATCGCCATCCTGCAGCTGCAGGAGGAGGGCAAGCTGCACATGATGAAGGAGAAGTGGTGGAGAGGGAACGGCTGTCCGGAGGAGGAGAGTAAGGAGGCCAGTGCGCTCGGCGTGCAGAACATCGGCGGCATCTTCATCGTCCTGGCCGCCGGGCTGGTGCTGTCCGTGTTCGTGGCCGTCGGCGAGGTGCTGTACAAATCCAAGCAGAACGCTCAGATCGAGAAGGTATCGCCAACACTTACTTTATTTATTTAAGAAAAATCATGTTTACAGAATTTAAATACACATTATTTTAAAAGTATAACCAATAACACGGGAAGTGTTGATCTTCTCTCTGTCCTAGCGTTCGTTCTGCAGCGCGATGGTGGACGAGCTCAGGGTGTCTCTGAAATGCCAGCGGCGGCGGAAACAGAAACCTCAACCGCCCGCCATCGTCAAAACAGAGGAGGTTATTAACATGCATACCTTTAACGACAGGAGGCTCCCGGGGAAAGAGACCATGGCCTGAACGGACTTAAAGCCTCGAAATCCTGCGGGACTTTCCTGTAACTCTCGTCCAAACGAAGGACACAAAGATGTTTCCTGTGGAAATCCGGATACGTGAGCAAACCACATCCCCTCACAGAGCAGCATTCGATTATCGGCTTGTATCTTGAGTCCCAAACACCAGAGACGTCCGTCTCTCTGACGTTCGGCGATGCGTTGTGTTCTCATTCTGTGTTGCTTCTCTCTGTTTTCTCTGTGAAAGACACGTAGGATGCTGTGAAACTAAGTAAATGTTTTAAACGGATCAGTTTTGATGCTCACGTCACTGCAGAGAAATGATCATATGCTGCCTTTATTGCTGCCTTCAAGAGCGCCTGATAATGACAGGTTCCCAGAACGTTCTCGGAACGTTAGTTTATGGTTATAAAACTGAAAATAATCATTAGAGAAAGTTCTTATTGGTTTTGTCACACGAAAACCTCCCTGCAATGTTTTTAGAATGTTTGTCACATAAACTATAACCTTTAAGAGAACATAACCAAAAAAACAACGTTCTGGAAATGTTCCTTTAACCATTATATAACATTCTGTATGAGTTCTTATTAGTTTTGTCTCACAGAAACCTTCCTGCAATGTTCTGAGAACGTTTGTGACACACAACCTTGAGATAACGTTCCTGGAACGTTAGTTTTTGGTTATAAAAGCTAAAATTAACCTTTAGAGAAAGTAATTATTCGTTTTGTCACACAAAAACCTCCCTGCAATGTTTTTAGAACGTTTGTCACACACACTAGAGTCTTTAAGAGAGTATAACCAAAAAAACAAACAAACAGAACGTTCTGGAAATGTTCCTGTAACCATTATATAACGTTCTGTATGAGTTCTTATTAGTTTTGTCTCACAGAAACCTTCCTGCAATGTTCTGAGAACGTTTGTGACACACAACCTTGAGATAACGTTCCTGGAACGTTAGTTTTTGGTTATAAAAGCTAAAATTAACCTTTAGAGAAAGTAATTATTCGTTTTGTCACACAAAAACCTCCCTGCAATGTTTTTAGAACGTTTGTCACACACACTAGAGTCTTTAAGAGAGTATAACCAAAAAAACAAACAAACAGAACGTTCTGGAAATGTTCCTGTAACTATTATATAACGTTCTGTATGAGTTCTTATTAGTTTTGTCTCACAGAAACCTTCCTGCAATGTTCTGAGAACGTTTGTGACACACAACCTTGAGATAACGTTCCTGGAACGTTAGTTTTTGGTTATAAAAGCTAAAATTAACCTTTAGAGAAAGTAATTATTCGTTTTGTCACACAAAAACCTCCCTGCAATGTTTTTAGAACGTTTGTCACACACACTAGAGTCTTTAAGAGAGTATAACCAAAAAAACAAACAAACAGAACGTTCTGGAAATGTTCCTGTAACCATTATATAACGTTCTGTATGAGTTCTTATTAGTTTTGTCTCACAGAAACCTTCCTGCAATGTTCTGAGAACGTTTGTGACACACAACCTTGATATAACGTTCCTGGAACGTTAGTTTTTGGTTATAAAAGCTATAAATAACTATTAGAGAAAGTTCTTATTAATTTTGTCACACAAAAACCTCCCTGTAATGTTTTTAGAACGTTTGTCACATAAACTAGAGTCTTTAAGAGAGCATAACCAAAAAAACAAACAAACAGAACGTTCTGGAAATGTTCCTGTAACCATTATATAACGTTCTGTATGAGTTCGGAGAACGTTTGTGACACACAACCTTGAGAGAACATTCCTGGAACGTTCGTTTTTGGTTATAAAAGCTAAAAATAACCTTTAGAGAAAGTAATTTGTCACATGAAAACCTCCCTGCAATGTTTTTAGAACGTTTGTCACACAAACTAGCTCATTTAAGAGAACATAACCAAAAAAACAACGTTCTGGAAATGTTCCTGTAACCATTATATAACGTTCTGTATGAGTTCTTATTAGTTTTGTCTCACAGAAACCTTCCTGCAATGTTCTGAGAACGTTTGTGACACACAACCTTGAGATAACGTTCCTGGAACGTTAGTTTTTGGTTATAAAAGCTAAAATTAACCTTTAGAGAAAGTAATTATTCGTTTTGTCACACAAAAACCTCCCTGCAATGTTTTTAGAACGTTTGTCACACACACTAGAGTCTTTAAGAGAGTATAACCAAAAAAACAAACAAACAGAACGTTCTGGAAATGTTCCTGTAACCATTATATAACGTTCTGTATGAGTTCTTATTAGTTTTGTCTCACAGAAACCTTCCTGCAATGTTCTGAGAACGTTTGTGACACACAACCTTGAGATAACGTTCCTGGAACGTTAGTTTTTGGTTATAAAAGCTAAAATTAACCTTTAGAGAAAGTAATTATTCGTTTTGTCACACAAAAACCTCCCTGCAATGTTTTTAGAACGTTTGTCACACACACTAGAGTCTTTAAGAGAGTATAACCAAAAAAACAAACAAACAGAACGTTCTGGAAATGTTCCTGTAACTATTATATAACGTTCTGTATGAGTTCTTATTAGTTTTGTCTCACAGAAACCTTCCTGCAATGTTCTGAGAACGTTTGTGACACACAACCTTGAGATAACGTTCCTGGAACGTTAGTTTTTGGTTATAAAAGCTAAAATTAACCTTTAGAGAAAGTAATTATTCGTTTTGTCACACAAAAACCTCCCTGCAATGTTTTTAGAACGTTTGTCACACACACTAGAGTCTTTAAGAGAGTATAACCAAAAAAACAAACAAACAGAACGTTCTGGAAATGTTCCTGTAACCATTATATAACGTTCTGTATGAGTTCTTATTAGTTTTGTCTCACAGAAACCTTCCTGCAATGTTCTGAGAACGTTTGTGACACACAACCTTGATATAACGTTCCTGGAACGTTAGTTTTTGGTTATAAAAGCTATAAATAACTATTAGAGAAAGTTCTTATTAATTTTGTCACACAAAAACCTCCCTGTAATGTTTTTAGAACGTTTGTCACATAAACTAGAGTCTTTAAGAGAGCATAACCAAAAAAACAAACAAACAGAACGTTCTGGAAATGTTCCTGTAACCATTATATAACGTTCTGTATGAGTTCGGAGAACGTTTGTGACACACAACCTTGAGAGAACATTCCTGGAACGTTCGTTTTTGGTTATAAAAGCTAAAAATAACCTTTAGAGAAAGTAATTTGTCACATGAAAACCTCCCTGCAATGTTTTTAGAACGTTTGTCACACAAACTAGCTCATTTAAGAGAACATAACCAAAAAAACAACGTTCTGGAAATGTTCCTGTAACCATTATATAACGTTCTGTATGAGTTCTTATTAGTTTTGTCACAAACAAACCTCCCTGCAATGTTCTGAGAACATTTGTGACACAAAATACAACCTTGAAAGAACGTTCCAGGAATTGGTAAAAACAAAAATTTTAAAAAACATTAAAAAACATTAAGGAAACATTCTTTGTTTGCTGGCCCTGGGGTTTTACATGTATTAATAATACGGAAAATATTTGTGTCTTCTAAGGAAGTAAATTTAATGATTGTCAAGTCTTAATTATGATCTGATGTGTGTGAAAGAAATGAATGCTTTGAGCAATTACTTGCTGCCAAATACAGGAAGCTTTTTAGCATTAATGCAACAAAATTAAGAGCGGGAGAGCGGCTAAAACTGGAAAACAGAATGCAAAACGTTGTAAACGAAGAAAATTAATAACAGCCAATTCAAAGTATCTTGTCAAAGCAAATCCTGCTTTAATACGCCATTGTGACGGCATTCATCGCTGCAGCAGGACTTGAAGGCACCAATAAAATCCATGAAACAATGTCCGTCAGTTGTATGTCACGAGCTGCATCCGAAATCGCATACTTAGTAGGCGAAAAATAGTATGCGACAAAACAAGTATGCATGACTTCCTACTTCCCGTGTGGTGAGAAATCGAGTCCCCCCAGACATATCAAGTCTCCTTTAGGACCCCGATTGATCCTAATTGGCTCAACTGACTTTTAATGGGAAGTATTTTTAGTTTAGTTATGATTTATATCATTTAAAATGCGTTATAATGTCTTTTAAATCACATAGTTCATACACTAGCTATAGGTTGTGAAGCATTTCTCGTTCTTACTGTTTTTTTAGTTAGCTTATGTACTAGCATAGCATACATCTACCCGATTAGCCTATATTATATGAGGTATGTTTTTTGCTTCCAAAATCTGTTTCCATTTTTTTTTTTTAGGTTTTATAGTTTGTTAGGCATTCATTTTAGATTTCAAGCATGTTGTTGTGCACTTAATGTAATAAACATCATAGAGATATAGGTTATAATTAGTCATCACAATAACAACTTTTGATCAGGCATTACCACCTGGGTCCTAAAGGAGACCCGATTGAGTTTGATTGACAGGCGATCTAACCAATCATAACGCCAAATCCACAATTTTGTCCAACAAAGCAGTCAGGAGTTAGTAGATTAATGTAGGTGGACTTGAACTTGGAAAATGGTGTAATACTGACGTCTTTCCACGTTTTAAACAACATACCTTCTGATGTTCATTCATGTTTATTTGATGCTATAAATGAACTAGTAGGAAGAGATGATCGGTTCATGAGCCGCTTGAGCTGAGGCGCTACAGCGATCTGTCACGACACATTAAAGAGCCACAAAATGGTATTTATTGTTTAAATTTCTTTTAAAATGACAAAATTTTAAATTTAAGACTTTGTTTTTCATATCAAAAGTAACCTGCTCTGTCTTGTCTGGACTCGTTTTCTCATGACGCCGGATTACATTCTGCTTATTCAAAATAAGTACCTGCTCAAGAGAGCATGTGATTTCGGACGCAGCCACATTAACGCTGTGTCATGATGATCGACGACTCAAGCCAAAGTTCTGTCGTTTAGATAAACTTTTCTAGAAAAAACTTTCTACTAGCGTCCATTCTGTCTGTCATTCAACGGAGATTTATAACAAGAAAAAAAAGAGAAAAGCAAGTTTTTGTACAGACAAATTTTGTAGTAAATCTTTATATTGGTGTGTCTGATGCTAATGTAGGTTAAACAGGAAGGCAGGCGAGTCGAGCCGCCTCAGACATATATGCACGCCGGAGACCGACCGACCGTCCGTCCATCGAGCCCAGAGCGAGCAGCGTCTCCACAAACCACCTTTGTTGTTTTACAAGCATATTTCTGTTTCCGTGTGCTGATGTTTGTGTTTTATCTGAAGGGGAGTCACTCTCTGAGACGTTTCTGTATAATAGTGTACTGAGCAAATGCTAGGATTTCTCCAAACCGGGTTTAATCTACAGGAAAAGAACCATGTGCAAATTAGCATCAGGTGGAGAACTGTTCAAGCTCATCTTGTAATAAAAAAGAGATTATACTGTGTATAACGTGTCGTTTCCTTTCTGTTTGTGTGTGTGTTCAGAGTTTATCACTCTAAATTAAGCTATTCTAGATCAACTCTTGCTTAAAGTCGCCATGAAAGTTGTGCTCGATTGTGTGCCGTTTATCTGAGTTAAAGGGTTAGTTCACCCAAAAATGAAAATAATGTCATTAATGACTCTCCCTCATGTCGTTCCACACCCGTAAGACCTTCATTCATCTTCTCTCAAGATCCATTAATGTACTAAAAACATATTTAAATCAGTTCATGTGAGTACAGTGGTTCAATATTAATATTATAAAGCGGCGAGAATATTTTTGGTGCGCCAAAAAAACAAAATAAGGACTTATATAGTGATGGCCGATTTCAAAACACTGCTTCAGGAAGCTTTGGAGCGTTATGAATCTTTTGTGTCGAATCAGCGGTTCGGAGCACCAAAGTCACGTGATTTCAGCAGTTTGGCGGTTTGACACACGATTCGACACAAAAGATTGGTTGAACTAACCCTTTAAAAATTAATTAATTAATTTATTTATTTATTATTTAAACTCAGTTTGAATGAATGATTCAATGACTCACTCGTACAGTCTTCACTGTCAATATTGGATAAATCTGTTTTTGAATGAATCTCTTGAATGATTCAATGACTCACTCATAAAGACTTCACTTGGTTCATTACTGGATGAATCAGCATTCTGTACTCTCTCTGGCTCATGAAGCTTCGGAGCGTTATGAATCTTTTGTGTCGAATCAGTAGTTCGGGGCGTCAAAGTCACGTGATTTCAGCAGTTTGGCGTTTGACACACGATCCGAATCATGATTCGACACAAAAGATTCATAATGCTCTGAAGCTTCCTGAAGCAGTGTTTTGAAATCGGCCATCACTAAATAAGTCGTTATTTTGTTTTTTTGGCGCACCAAAAATATTTCCGTGGCTTTATAATATTAATATTGAACCACTGTACTCACATGAACTGATTTAAATATGTTTTTAGTGCATTAATGGATCTTGAGAGAGGAAATGTCATTGCTCAGGCCTCACTGAGCCATCGGATTTCATCTTAATTTGTTCTTACCGGTGTGGAACGGCATGAGGGTGAGTAATAATGACATTTTCATTTTTGGGTGAACTAACCCTTTAAACGTCTTCTCGAACAAGAACAAATGTAGGGCGGGGCTTGATTTTGTGCGCGGGGAATTGATTGCATGGTTGTGGTTTGCTATTGGCGGATCTCACGTGAGTGACAGGATGCCCCGCCCTCGTGCAGGTTAGCAAAATATAGAATAGCAAGACAAGAAAGAGTTGTTTTTTTGTTTTATTTTGAGTGAGAGGCTTAACTACTCTGAAATCAGCCAATCTTTAACATCTTTGCTCTAAAACTTTCTATTTTTAGTTTACACTGAAAAAAAAGCGCGTTTCATAAGAGAAGTGTAATTTATTGCAGTATTCCATAAAATAATAAGCACTTTCTCTTTTGAATATATGTGGACTTTAATAATATTACTCTCTAACGGTTTATTTGATTTTACTTGTAAAATCGCAACAATTTTGCTTAAAATCGTTTAAGAATTGAATTGTTTTTAATGTATGCGGAACTTCCTCATGAACCGTCAGCTGCAGTCAGCTGATGCTGCGTCACATGACATGAGTGCGGTCACATGACCGGCTGGATCAAGCCCTATGGATCAAACCCACTCTGGGAGAGAGAGAGAGTTGTTTCAGCAGCAGAACTGAACCGATCCACTCGAACACAGGAGTGACATCTGATCCAGAGTGAGAGCGGTTCGGAGATCCGGATCCGGTGAGTGATGAATATAATCAGATTATCAGATCCAGTCGAGTTTACTCTGTTCTGATCATCTGATGAACGCACTTCTGTAGCATATCGATGCATGTGGAGATTTAAACAATTCTTCATTTATATAAGGCTATAATTTATGCGATGCACATAGAGATCCGTGTCCTGGATTCTAGCCGGAAGTGTGTCTAACAGGAAGTAAAAGAAACCCGTGCTCATTTATTGTGATTATGTTTTATGAAAAATTTAGATTGATTTCGCTGTGAGAAAGTGTGGAAGGTTTATTAATTGTGTGTGTGTGTGTGTGTGTGTGTGTGTGTTGGTCACGTGTGTCAGGTGACAGTGAATCACGGGACACTGACAGGTGTGTTCAGGTGTTTCTCTCATGATGTTTACAGCAGACATATAAACTCGCTTAATTAATGCAAAATATAATTGAAATGGTGCAATTCCACATTAATGGTTTAAAAACACAATGTGATCATTCAGTGTTTCTGTCAAAATGAAAAATTATATTGTTAAATATAGAATAACATCAAACAGCTTCATAATTGATGAATTTTGCCACATTATCAGTGTAAAGCTGCTTTGAAACAATCTGTATATAAACATTAAAGTGACATAAGACATTTTCACTCCCTTTTGTCATGTAATGTCAGGTCGTACACCATCATAAATGTTGATGTTATGGTGTGTTTCAGATATGCAGCGGTCAGCACTGATTCTGGTTCTGGCGTTCTCCACGGCCACCTTGGCTTTGGACAACGGTCTGATGAGGACCCCGCCGATGGGCTGGTTGGCCTGGGAGCGTTTCCGCTGCGACACCGACTGTCAGAGCGACCCGCAGAACTGCATCAGGTACAGCGGCCAATCACAGCACAGCACTGATGCTTACAAACTTACATACTCATATTAGACTCTTATCATATTCATATTTTAATAAAAATTTTATTTATATAGTATTATAGTTTTTTTTTAATTAATATTTATATGTTCTGTTTTCATTTTAATTTTAATCTATTAGTTTTTTTTTTATTCTATTTAATTTTAATTTCAGTTTTAGTTTTAGTTCAGTTTTAGTTTATTTATTTCCAGTTAATGTACTGCTTCAATTTCAACATTTCTAATTTTCATTTAGTTTTTTTTTTTATCAAATATTTATATTTAAATTTATTTCAATTTTTTTTAATTAACAAAAATATTTTTTTTGTATTTTTATATACTATTATATTTTATTAATATTTTGAATTAGCTTTTATTTTAATATTTTCCATTTTCATTTTAGTTTATTTTTAATAATTTTGTTACGTGCTTTTCTCATTTTTTTATTATTATTTTTAATATTACTATTTTAGGTTTAATTTATTTTAATTATAGTTTTAATTTTTATTTATTTCCAGGTAATAATTTTGTTAATAGAATTTTAAAAGTGTAATAGTAAATTATTTTAATAGTGTTTCAACTTAAAATTATTTTAGTTTATTGACAAGGCAACATTTCTAATTTTTATTTAGTTTTTTTATCTTTTTTTTTTTTTTTAGTTTTTTTTATCTTTTTGTTTAATTAACAAAAATAGTTTTTGTTATTTATATGCTGTTTTATTAATATTTTTAATTAGCTTTTATTTTTATATTTTCCAATTTAATTTTGATTTATTTTTAGTAATTTTCTTATGTGCGTTTGTCTATTTATTTATTTATTTATTTTTTATTATTACTATTTAGGTTTAATTAATTTTAATTTATGTTTTAGTTTTTATTTATTTCCATTTAATAATTTTGTTAATATAATTTTAAAAGTGTAATAGTAAAATAATTTTAAATAAAATATTGTATAAAATATTGACAAGGCAACATTTATAATTTTCATTTAGTTTTTTCATCTAATTTCTTTCAACTTTATTTAATTTAACAAAATATTTTTGTGTTATTTATACACTGTTAAAATCTTTAATTAATATTTAGAGTTTGCTTTTATTTTTATATTTTCCGTTTTCCATTTTAATTAGTTTATTTTTTTATAATTTTATGTGCTTTTACTATTTAGGTTTAATTTATTTTAATTTCAGTTTTTGTTCAGTGATAATAATTACTATATATATATATATAAATGTGTGTGTGTGTGTGTGTGTGTGTGTGTAAAATATATAATAGTTGAATAACGCTGATGTTTGTGTTGTTCGGGCTGCAGTGAGACGCTGTTCATGGACATGGCCGACAGACTGTCGGAGGACGGCTGGAGAGAGCTGGGTTACGTCTACATCAACATCGACGACTGCTGGTCCTCTATGGCCAGAGACAATCAGGGCCGACTGCAGGCCGACCCCGAAAGGTGCTGTGACCTTTGACCTCTGACCTTCAGACAGCAGATGCATTCCAGCTTCATCTCACGTTATTGTGCGATCCGCAGGTTCCCGAGAGGCATTCCTCATTTGGCGCGTTACGTCCACGACCGCGGGCTAAAGCTGGGCATCTACGGAGACCTGGGCACACACACGTGCGGCGGGTATCCGGGAACCACCCTGGACAAGGTCCAGATCGACGCACAGACGTTTGCTGACTGGGGCATCGACATGCTCAAGCTGGACGGGTGTTACTCAAACGCCACCTACCAGGAGCAAGGTGAGTCTGCTTTAGACTGGTCACAAAAAGTCTTTTTGTCCGTTTTCATCTTTCTTTAGTGTGTGATGTTGCTGTTTGAGCATGAAAAAGTTTCCAGCGGGAGTTATTCTCTGCAACATGAGGAAAATAATGAACATTCAAGCAGGAAAACCGAAAACAACATCAAGACTTTGAGAAAGAGCAGAATAGGTAGAGATGGGAGAAATGAAGCTTTACAAAACTCTGATTCAACTGAACCGGTTGCTCAGCAAAATGATTCACTCTGTTGAAGCTCTGGAAATGCCACACGCTGGTGACCCCTGCTGGACAAAACTGTGTAAATGCAGCTCAAACATGCATTAAAACACCTTTTACAAATGTTTTATTCTAGTAAATGCAGTTAACAAATCATCTAATACCTTTACATGTATAATATGATGTTTTATTAAATCTTGTTTTCTTTTTTGAGACCAAAAAGAGACTATGATGTGAACTACAGACTTTTAATTATAAAAATGAATCATTAAATGTCTACAAATTTATAAAACTGATCCAAGATCAGGTAAAAATCATAGACACTGGTTTATTGAAACCATCAAAATGTTTCGAAGCCTCGTTTGATGAAATCACATGACTTTGGCAGTTTGATTCACGCTCTGAATCACTGTTTTGAATCAAATGATTCGTAAAGGTTTCAAAGATTCACAAAGTGCTCGTCACTAATAATAGGTCCTTGATTGTACTATATTTTAGTTTGATAATGTTTTTTTTATTTAATATTTTGTATTTTTAGCAGATTTTATGGTAAATTATATTTATGCAGTAGTTATAATCAATTTATTCTCTTTTTGAGCACAGACCTGAAAAAGAAATTTCCAGCTTAAACTGTGGTAAATCTTGAATCTTTTGATCACAGACTGAAGTTTGGTCTCTTTTTTACATTTATTGTTAAGAAACATGCACAAAAATACCTTTTTCAATTTTATATGAAGTATATATTTTCCAAATCACGTTTTACTCTAAAACTGTGAGAAAATTGAAGCCATAAACAAGTTGTGTTCCAAATTTGAGATTGATATCTCAAAAAATGAGCTTTCAGTAAGAGTTTGTTTGGGTGCAGTACCGAACACTTCCACTAGATGAAATTCGTCTCCAATGCGCTGATTTCTGACTGTGAACAATACAAGTGTCTATTTTTCAGCACCATTTAACCTTTTTGAATCATGAAGTAATGAAGTAAACAATTCTAAATACAATGTCCGAACTGTCCGATTATTTAAATACAGGCTACCCAATGATGTCAAAGGCCCTCAATGCTACAGGCCGTCCCATTGGCTACTCCTGCAGTTGGCCCGCCTACCAGGGCGGTCTCCCTCCTAAAGTGAGTTGAACTGCCATTTCTGTTGCGTATGAGAAACATTACCATTTAGGAACTCTAACTTGATATACATAAACATTTGGAATTATATTAATGTTTATCATTCTGTGGCTGTTTCTCAGGTGAACTACACGCTGCTGGGTCAGATCTGTAACCTGTGGCGTAACTATGGTGACATCCAGGACTCGTGGGACAGTGTGCTGAACATCGTGGACTGGTTCTTCAATAATCAGGACGTCCTGCAGCCTGTGGCCGGACCGGGACAGTGGAACGACCCCGACATGGTGAGGACATTATTCACTAGAAACCTCAAAAGCGTCTGCTCATGATTTATGCTCATTTGCATCATCATCATCCTCAGTTGATCATTGGAGACTTTGGCCTCAGCATGGACCAATCACGCTCTCAGATGGCGCTGTGGGCGATCATGGCCGCGCCTCTCTTCATGTCCAACGATCTGCGCACCATCAGCAGCGGCGCTCGCGCCATCCTGCAGAATAAAGTCGTGATCGGCATCAATCAGGACCAATTGGGCATCCAGGGCAGACGCCTGATCAAGGTGAATCATGTGCAATATTGGCTTTCTGTTATGTTTCACTATTACAGTTGGTTCTAGCAGGGTTAATTGAATTAAATAAATTGAAATTTAATTGAAATGAAGCTAAAGTAAAATATAAATATTAGTTGAAAAACTTAAGCTAAAAATAAAAAACCTAAATAGCAGGATTTAATAAAAAAAAAAAACTAATAATATGACAAAAGCAAATTACTAAATATATAAAAAAATAGCTAATTCAAAATATTATAAAACTAAAATAAAATATTTTACAGTGCTGTATTATTTGTTTAAAAATTTTAACATTTATTTATTATTCAAACTTTTTTATTACTTTATTAATACTGGTTATAGTTTATTATAATTAATAATCAAATTGATTTATTTAATAATATTTTAAGTCAAGACACTACACGTGAATTGGGTAAATATTAATAGATATTACTATTTTGGCTTCCAAGCAATTTTAATCTAATTAATTACATGATGTGCCGATTAATTAATTAAGCCGAATTAAGTTTGGTTGATAAATTACCCTCAAAAGATCATTTAAAGTCATTATTGTGTTAAATGAGAAATGCATCAAATAGACATTACAAAAAGTAGCTTTAGAAAGAATTATTTTATTTGATTCAACATATAATTTATTACACAAACTTTTAGGCTATCATTTGTTTCAGAAGCTGTGTCTGATTGGGTATTTACATATATTTACAGACCGAAACAGCTTCAAAATACTTTCTTTTATGTTCTGCAAAAGAAAGTCATACAAGTTTGAAATGACATGAGGGAGAGTAAATATAGATATAGAGCAAATTATCCCCAAAATATGATTTTTTTTTTTTTTTTTTTTAATTATGAACTGATACTATAAATAAGAAACTAAAACTTCCAGTAGGTGGTGGTAAATGTCTAAATGAGTAAGTCACTGAGTCATTCATTCATTTGATTCATTCAAATGGCTGATTCTTTCACTCAAAATGCAGATTGTTTCAGAAATGAAACACCGCTGTATGTTGCTTGGAGATGCAAAACAGATCTGCTCTGGCTTTAGGAAATATATTCGCTGGCAAAATTGAGCAAAAACAGACAATTGTGTCTAAAATATAACACAATACTAACTTCTTATTCTACTATGGAAGCCCTTTTCCGCCACTAAATAAAAAAATAAAAAGAGTAATTGTGACTTTTTATTTCAGAATTCTGACTTTTTATCTCACAATTGCATGATATAAAGTCACAATTGTGCATGATATAAAGTCACAATTGCATGATATAAAGTCACAATTGCGAGATATAAAGTCACAATTGCGTGATATAAAGTCACAATTGTGCATGATATAAAGTCACAATTGCGTGATATGAAGTCACAATTTTGCGAGATATAAAGTCACAATTGCGTGATATAAAGTCAGAATTGCATGATATGAAGTCAGAATTGCGTGATATAAAGTCACAATTTTGCGAGATATAAAGTCACAATTGCGTGATATAAAGTCAGAATTGCGTGATATGAAGTCAGAATTGCGTGATATAAAGTCACAATTTTGCGAGATATAAAGTCACAATTGTGTGATATAAAGTCAGAATTGCGTGATATAAAGTCAGAATTGCGTGATATAAAGTCACAATTGCGTGATATGAAGTCACAATTGTGCATGATATAAAGTCACAATTGCGTGATATGAAGTCACAATTGCGTGATATAAAGTCACAATTGTGCATGATATAAAGTCACAATTGCGTGATATGAAGTCACAATTGCGTGATATAAAGTCACAATTGTGCATGATATAAAGTCACAATTGCGAGATATAAAGTCACAATTGCGTGATATGAAGTCACAATTTTGCGAGATATAAAGTCACAATTGCGTGATATAAAGTCAGAATTGCATGATATGAAGTCAGAATTGCGTGATATAAAGTCACAATTTTGCGAGATATAAAGTCACAATTGCGTGATATAAAGTCAGAATTGCGTGATATGAAGTCAGAATTGCGTGATATAAAGTCACAATTTTGCGAGATATAAAGTCACAATTGTGTGATATAAAGTCAGAATTGCGTGATATAAAGTCAGAATTGCGTGATATGAAGTCAGAATTGCGTGATATAAAGTCACAATTGCGTGATATAAAGTCACAATTGCGTGATATGAAGTCACAATTTTGCGAGATATAAAGTCACAATTGCGTGATATAAAGTCAGAATTGCGTGATATGAAGTCAGAATTGCGTGATATAAAGTCACAATTTTGCGAGATATAAAGTCACAATTGTGTGATATAAAGTCAGAATTGCGTGATATAAAGTCACAATTTTGCGAGATATAAAGTCACAATTGTGTGATATAAAGTCAGAATTGCGTGATATAAAGTCACAATTGCGTGATATAAAGTCACAATTGCGAGATATAAAGTCACAATTGCGTGATATAAAGTCAGAATTGCGTGATATAAAGTCAGAATTGCGTGATATAAAGTCACAATTGCGAGATATAAAGTCACAATTGCGTGATATAAAGTCAGAATTGCGTGATATAAAGTCAGAATTGCGAGATATAAAGTCACAATTGCGTGATATAAAGTCACAATTGCGTGATATGAAGTCAGAATTGCGTGATATGAAGTCACAATTTTGCGAGATATAAAGTCACAATTGCGTGATATAAAGTCACAATTGCGTGATATAAAGTCACAATTGCGTGATATAAAGTCAGAATTGCGTGATATGAAGTCACAATTTTGCGAGATATAAAGTCACAATTGCGTGATATAAAGTCACAATTGCGTGATATAAAGTCAGAATTGCGTGATATAAAGTCACAATTTTGCGAGATATAAAGTCACAATTGCGTGATATAAAGTCACAATTGCGTGATATAAAGTCACAATTGCGTGATATAAAGTCACAATTGCGTGATATAAAGTCACAATTGCGTGATATAAAGTCAGAATTGCGTGATATGAAGTCACAATTTTGCGAGATATAAAGTCACAATTGCGTGATATAAAGTCACAATTGCGTGATATAAAGTCACAATTGCGTGATATGAAGTCAGAATTGCGTGATATGAAGTCACAATTTGCGAGATAAGTCACAATTGCGTGATATAAAGTCACAATTGCGTGATATAAAGTCACAATTGCGTGATATAAAGTCAGAATTGCGTGATATAAAGTCACAATTGCGTGATATAAAGTCACAATTGCGTGATATAAAGTCACAATTTTGCGTGATATAAAGTCACAATTTTGCGTGATATAAAGTCACAATTGCGAGATATAAAGTCACAATTGCGTGATATAGTCACAATTGCGTGATATAAAGTCACAATTGCGAGATATAAAGTCACAATTGCGAGATATAAAGTCACAATTGCGTGATATAAAGTCACAATTGCGAGATATAAAGTCACAATTGCGTGATATAAAGTCACAATTGCGTGATATAAAGTCACAATTGCGTGATATAAAGTCACAATTGCGTGATATAAAGTCACAATTGCGTGATATAAAGTCACAATTGCGAGATATAAAGTCACAATTGCGTGATATAAAGTCACAATTGTGAGATATAAAGTCAGAATTCTGAGATAAAAAGTCGCAATTAATCTTTTTATTTTTTTATTTAGTGGCGGAAATGGGCTTCCATATTCTACAGATGCATAATGTGCAATAAAATAAACACTTAGATGTGTGTTTTGCATGTTTTCTTTCCTCTAATCTGAAGTTATAGAAGCAAAATAGATCTCAAAACTCATAACAGACTAGTTTTTGCCTGTAGTGTCTTGCTTTAAACTTTTCACACTGTTAAAAACCCTCTGCTTTAACAAAGCGATGCTTGTGTGTTCCTCTCAGGAGAAGAGCGGGATCGAGGTGTACTGGCGGCCTCTTTCTAAAGGAGCCAGCGCTCTGGTGTTCTTCAGCAGGAGGTCAGATATGCCGTATCGCTACATGACGTCTCTGAAGATGCTGAACTACACACTTGGAGTCTATAAGGTGAGCGTTCAGAAACACACTAACTGAAGCTCTCAGACACGTGATCGTTTACACAACGTCTCTCTCTCTCAGGTGTATGATGTGTTTTCGGAGAAGCCTTTGCCCGAGCTGAAGGACAGCACAGACTTTGTCGTGTCCGTCAATCCGTCTGGTGTGGTCATGTGGTACGTCTATCCTGCAGCTGAGTGGCAGAAAGAGGCGGGGCCTAGTCGCTTCAGTGAGAAGCTGAGAGGGCCAAAGTTCCATCGATATGCTAATGAGGTCGACGCCCCTCTGGTGCTTTGACTCTGATTGTTTTTGAAAAAGGAAATGAATTACGCACTCAGGGACCTTCAGCCAATCAAATGTGCCTTGCTCGATTTCTTTTTAAAAAATGTAAATTTTTTAGCACTGAATGAGTTTCCATTGGATATATTTGAATGTTTTTATATTGACCTTAATAAGAAGCCTGTTAATAAACTAACAATATAATCTCATTTGTGCTAATTTCATGTCACTTTAGCATGTAAATGAAGTTGTTCAAATCATGATGCATTCAGTGACTGTTTTTAAACTCAAATAAACACATGATGATAATTGGCTGCAGCTTTCATTGTTTATCAGTAAACTGACAGATACTGTGTTGGACGAACAAGAGCAAATCCATTAATCGCCTCACTTCAATCTGAGAATACCCTAACCATCTTCCATTTTCTCAGATGCTCCTCCGGCTGTGATGGGCTAGTGGTTAAACACGTGTTCTCTGTGTGCTGGGCTGCGATAGAGACGTGGGTTCGAATCTCGCCTGACTTTAACTGGTTTATTGTAAAATCAAAGGTCTCAACAGTGAAGTATAAGTTCCAGCACATGCAAAGATAAGAGATCTGTAGCTCACTAGTATGAGCACTGCCTCACGGTCACAGAGGTTGCTGGTTCGAACCCCGGCTGGATCTCCAAGAAATGAATGAGTGGTGCAATGAAGATGGAGTGGAATGAGGAGGAGTCCTGGATGAGGTGGAGGAGCAGCTGGTTATCCGGAAAAGACAACTGGAAAATTGTCGACTTAGTCTGGAGGCTGGATATTTTTTATATAAGTCGAACACTTGCATAATAGATAACCGCTGCTGGTTATTGTCCCAGAAGTCCCCAGGGGGAGGCGGCTGGATATTAACCTCCCCCCTTCGTTTCCGACCTTCTCTTGTCCTCCTGTCAGGATCTGATCGCTCCTGCCACAGCCTGTCTCTGATCCTGATCAGGTGACCATTCCACAACGCAACCATGCTTCAGTGTCCAGGCCGGTTTCGAACCGGGAACCTCCCGATTGGGGAGGATGTGCTCATACCATCGAGCCACTGGCACCTTCACACTCAACCTTCTTTTTTTTGGGGGCATATCTTTTTTTTTTGGACAAAAACAGTCAATCTAAAGAATTTCACCACAAAGAGTGAGATTCGAACCGGGATTCTCCGCATGAAGGAGCAACACTCAGACCGCTGAGCTACTGGAGCTCTGTCCGTGCTCCTTTTTCTTTTCGGGGGAGTTTTGTCTCAATTGACCAATCAAACCAATAAAACTAAAGTGTTTTTACCGCTGAGCTACTGGAGCTTCAACGCTCACAACTCTTTTTTGGGGGACATGTCTTTTATATTTGGACAAAACCAGTGAATTGGAAGCATTTTACCTCAAAGAGTGAGATTTGAACCTTGATTCTCCACGTCAAGGACCAACACTCAGACCACTGAGCTACTGGAGCTTCAACATCCACCACTCTTTTTTGGGGGAAATGTCTTTGTTATTTGGACAAAAACAGTCAAACTAAAGCTTTTTACCTCAAAGAGTGAGACTCGAACCAGGGTTCTCCACATCAAGGACTAACACTCAGACCACTGAGCTACTGGAGCTTCGACGCTCGCAACTCTTTTTTGGGGACGTCTTTTATATTTTGATAAAAACAGTCAAACTAAAGCTTTTTACCTCAAAGAGTGAGACTCGAACCAGGGTTCTCCACATCAAGGACCAACACTCAGACCACTGAGCTACTGGAGCTTCGACGCTCGCAACTCTTTTTTGGGGACGTCTTTTATATTTTGATAAAAACAGTCAAACTAAAGCTTTTTACCTCAAAGAGTGAGATTCGAACCAGGGTTCTCCACATCAAGGACCAACACTCAGACCACTGAGCTACTGGAGCTTCGACGCGCGCAACTCTTTTTTGGGGACGTCTTTTATATTTTGATAAAAACAGTCAAACTAAAGCTTTTTACCTCAAAGAGTGAGATTCGAACCAGGGTTTTCCACATCAAGGACCAACACTCAGACCACTGAGCTACTGGAGCTTCGGTGCTTGCAACTCTTTTTTGGGGGACGTCTTTTATATTTTGACAAAAACAGTCAAACTAAAGCATTTTACCTCAAAGAGTGAGATTCGAACCAGGGTTCTCCACATCAAGGACCAACACTAAGACCACTGAGCTACTGGAGTTTCGGTGCTTGCAACTCTTTTTTGGGGGATGTCTTTTATATTTTGACAAAAACAGTCAAACTAAAGCATTTTACCTCAAAGAGTGAGATTCGAACCAGGGTTCTCCACATCAAGGACCAACACTCAGACCACTGAGCTACTGGAGCTTCGACGCTCGCAACTCTTTTTTGGGGACGTCTTTTATATTTTGACAAAAACAGTCAAACTAAAGCATTTTACCTCAAAGAGTGAGATTCGAACCAGGGTTCTCCACATCAAGGACCAACACTCAGACCACTGAGCTACTGGAGTTTCGGTGCTTGCAACTCTTTTTTGGGGGATGTCTTTTATATTTTGACAAAAACAGTCAAACTAAAGCATTTTACCTCAAAGAGTGAGATTCGAACCAGGGTTCTCCACATCAAGGACCAACACTCAGACCACTGAGCTACTGGAGCTTCGATGCTTGCAACTCTTTTTTGGGGGACGTCTTTTATATTTTGACAAAAACAGTCAAACTAAAGCATTTTACCTCAAAGAGTGAGACTTGAACCAGGGTTCTCCACATCAAGGACCAACACTCAAACCACTGAGCTACTGGAGCTTCGACGCTCGCAACTCTTTTTTGGGGGACGTCTTTTATATTTTGACAAAAACAGTCAAACTAAAGCATTTTACGTCAAAGAGTGAGATTCGAACCAGAGTTCTCCACATCAAGGACCAACACTCAGACCACTGAGCTACTGGAGCTTCGACACTCGCAACTCTCTTTTGGGGGACGTCTTTTATATTTTGACAAAAACAGTCAAAGTAAAGCTTTTTACGTCAAAGAGTGAGATTCGAAACAGGGTTCTCCACATCAAGGACCAACACTCAGACCACTGAGCTACTGGAGCTTCGACGCTCGCAACTCTTTTTTGGGGGACGTCTTTTATATTTTGACAAAAACAGTCAAACTAAAGCATTTTACCTCAAAGAGTGAGATTCGAACCAGGGTTCTCCACATCAAGGACCAACACTCAGACCACTGAGCTACTGGAGCTTCGACGCTCGCAACTCTTTTTTGGGGACGTCTTGTATATTTTGATAAAAACAGTCAAACTAAAGCATTTTACGTCAAAGAGTGAGATTCGAACCAGGGTTCTCCACATCAAGGACCAACACTCAGACCACTGAGCTACTGGAGCTTCGACGTGCGCAACTCTTTTTTGGGGACGTCTTTTATATTTTGATAAAAACAGTCAAACTAAAGCTTTTTACCTCAAAGAGTGAGATTCAAACCAGGGTTTTCCACGTCAAGGACCAACACTCAGACCACTGAGCTACTGGAGCTTCGGTGCTTGCAACTCTTTTTTGGGGGACGTCTTTTATATTTTGACAAAAACAGTCAAACTAAAGCATTTTACCTCAAAGAGTGAGATTTGAACCAGGGTTCTCCACATCAAGGACCAACACTCAAACCACTGAGCTACTGGAGCTTCGCCGCTCGCAACTCTTTTTTGGGGGACGTCTTTTATATTTTGACAAAAACAGTCAAACTAAAGCATTTTACGTCAAAGAGTGAGATTCGAACCAGGGTTCTCCACATCAAGGACCAACACTCAGACCACTGAGCTACTGGAGCTTCGACGCTCGCAACTCTTTTTTGGGGGACGTCTTTTATATTTTGACAAAAACAGTCAAAGTAAAGCTTTTTACCTCAAAGAGTGAGACTCGAACCAGGGTTCTCCACATCAAGGACCAACACTCAGACCACTGAGCTACTGGAGCTTCGACGCGCGCAACTCTTTTTTGGGGACGTCTTTTATATTTTGATAAAAACAGTCAAACTAAAGCTTTTTACCTCAAAGAGTGAGATTCGAACCAGGGTTTTCCACATCAAGGACCAACACTCAGACCACTGAGCTACTGGAGCTTCGGTGCTTGCAACTCTTTTTTGGGGGACGTCTTTTATATTTTGACAAAAACAGTCAAACTAAAGCATTTTACCTCAAAGAGTGAGATTCGAACCAGGGTTCTCCACATCAAGGACCAACACTCAGACCACTGAGCTACTGGAGTTTCGGTGCTTGCAACTCTTTTTTGGGGGATGTCTTTTATATTTTGACAAAAACAGTCAAACTAAAGCATTTTACCTCAAAGAGTGAGACTTGAACCAGGGTTCTCCACATCAAGGACCAACACTCAAACCACTGAGCTACTGGAGCTTCGACGCTCGCAACTCTTTTTTGGGGGACGTCTTTTATATTTTGACAAAAACAGTCAAACTAAAGCATTTTACGTCAAAGAGTGAGATTCGAACCAGGGTTCTCCACATCAAGGACCAACACTCAGACCACTGAGCTACTGGAGCTTCGATGCTTGCAACTCTTTTTTGGGGGACGTCTTTTATATTTTGATAAAAACAGTCAAACTAAAGTTTTTTACCTCAAAGAGTGAGATTCGAACCAGGGTTCTCCACATCAAGGACCAACACTCAGACCACTGAGCTACTGGAGCTTCGACGCGCGCAACTCTTTTTTGGGGACGTCTTTTATATTTTGATAAAAACAGTCAAACTAAAGCTTTTTACCTCAAAGAGTGAGATTCGAACCAGGGTTTTCCACGTCAAGGACAAACACTCAGACCACTGAGCTACTGGAGCTTCGGTGCTTGCAACTCTTTTTTGGGGGACGTCTTTTATATTTTGACAAAAACAGTCAAACTAAAGCATTTTACCTCAAAGAGTGAGATTCGAACCAGGGTTCTCCACATCAAGGACCAACACTCAAACCACTGAGCTACTGGAGCTTCGCCGCTCGCAACTCTTTTTTGGGGGACGTCTTTTATATTTTGACAAAAACAGTCAAACTAAAGCATTTTACGTCAAAGAGTGAGATTCGAACCAGGGTTCTCCACATCAAGGACCAACACTCAGACCACTGAGCTACTGGAGCTTCGATGCTTGCAACTCTTTTTTGGGGGACGTCTTTTATATTTTGACAAAAACAGTCAAACTAAAGCATTTTACGTCAAAGAGTGAGATTCGAACCAGGGTTCTCCACATCAAGGACCAACACTCAAACCACTGAGCTACTGGAGCTTCGACGCTCGCAACTCTTTTTTGGGGGACGTCTTTTATATTTTGACAAAAACAGTCAAACTAAAGCATTTTACGTCAAAGAGTGAGATTCGAACCAGGGTTCTCCACATCAAGGACCAACACTCAGACCACTGAGCTACTGGAGCTTCAACGTTCGCAAATCTTTTTTGGGGGACGTCTTTTATATTTTGACAAAAACAGTCAAACTAAAGCATTTTACGTCAAAGAGTGAGATTCGAACCAGGGTTCTCCACGTCAAGGACCAACACTCAGACCACTGAGCTACTGGAGCTTCGACGCTCGCAACTCTTTTTTGGGGGACGTCTTTTATATTTTGACAAAAACAGTCAAACTAAAGCATTTTACGTCAAAGAGTGAGATTCGAACCAGGGTTCTCCACGTCAAGGACCAACACTCAGACCACTGAGCTACTGGAGCTTCGACGCTCGCAACTCTTTTTTGGGGGACGTCTTTTATATTTTGACAAAAACAGTCAAACTAAAGCGTTTTACGTCAAAGAGTGAGATTCGAACCAGGGTTCTCCACGTCAAGGACCAACACTCAGACCACTGAGCTACTGGAGCTTCGATGTTCGCAAATCTTTTTTGGGGGACGTCTTTTATATTTTGACAAAAACAGTCAAACTAAAGCATTTTACGTCAAAGAGTGAGATTCGAACCAGGGTTCTCCACGTCAAGGACCAACACTCAGACCACTGAGCTACTGGAGCTTCGACGCGCGCAACTCTTTTTTGGGGGATGTCTTTTATATTTTGACAAAAACAGTCAAACTAAAGCATTTTACGTCAAAGAGTGAGATTCGAACCAGGGTTCTCCACATCAAGGACCAACACTCAGACCACTGAGCTACTGGAGCTTCGATGCTTGCAACTCTTTTTTGGGGGACGTCTTTTATATTTTGACAAAAACAGTCAAACTAAAGCATTTTACGTCAAAGAGTGAGATTCGAACCAGAGTTCTCCACGTCAAGGACCAACACTCAGACCACTGAGCTACTGGAGCTTCGCCGCTCGCAACTCTTTTTTGGGGGACGTCTTTTATATTTTGACAAAAACAGTCAAACTAAAGCATTTTACGTCAAAGAGTGAGATTCGAACCAGGGTTCTCAACATCAAGGACCAACACTCAGACCACTGAGCTACTGGAGCTTCGATGCTTGCAACTCTTTTTTGGGGGACGTCTTTTATATTTTGACAAAAACAGTCAAACTAAAGCATTTTACCTCAAAGAGTGAGACTCGAACCAGGGTTCTCCACATCAAGGACCAACACTCAAACCACTGAGCTACTGGAGCTTCGACGCTCGCAACTCTTTTTTGGGGGACGTCTTTTATATTTTGACAAAAACAGTCAAACTAAAGCATTTTACGTCAAAGAGTGAGATTCGAACCAGGGTTCTCCACATCAAGGACCAACACTCAAACCACTGAGCTACTGGAGCTTCGATGCTTGCAACTCTTTTTTGGGGGACGTCTTTTATATTTTGACAAAAACAGTCAAACTAAAGCATTTTACGTCAAAGAGTGAGATTCGAACCAGGGTTCTCCACGTCAAGGACCAATACTCAGACCACTGAGCTACTGGAGCTTCAACGCTCGCAACTCTTTTTTGGGGGACGTCTTTTATATTTTGACAAAAACAGTCAAACTAAAGCATTTTACGTCAAAGAGTGAGATTCGAACCAGGGTTCTCAACATCAAGGACCAACACTCAGACCACTGAGCTACTGGAGCTTCGATGCTTGCAACTCTTTTTTGGGGGACGTCTTTTATATTTTGACAAAAACAGTCAAACTAAAGCATTTTACCTCAAAGAGTGAGACTCGAACCAGGGTTCTCCACATCAAGGACCAACACTCAAACCACTGAGCTACTGGAGCTTCGACGCTCGCAACTCTTTTTTGGGGGACGTCTTTTATATTTTGACAAAAACAGTCAAACTAAAGCATTTTACGTCAAAGAGTGAGATTCGAACCAGGGTTCTCCACATCAAGGACCAACACTCAAACCACTGAGCTACTGGAGCTTCGATGCTTGCAACTCTTTTTTGGGGACGTCTTTTATATTTTGACAAAAACAGTCAAACTAAAGCATTTTACGTCAAAGAGTGAGATTCGAACCAGGGTTCTCCACGTCAAGGACCAACACTCAGACCACTGAGCTACTGGAGCTTCAACGCTCGCAACTCTTTTTTGGGGGACGTCTTTTATATTTTGACAAAAACAGTCAAACTAAAGCTTTTTACCTCAAATAGTGAGATTCGAAACAGGATTCTCAGGATGTCTTTTATATTTTCAACCAAAAACACATTATAATAAACATTTACATTTATTAATTTAGCTCACACTTTTATCTAAATAAATCACAGCCATGTGACTGAAACTAATCTTTTCACAAGCATCACGTGATCTTGGTCAGTCAGAAGCTTCTCATCTGCTCTGAGATTCTTACAGGATTAATCATCTTCAGTGTTTTCTGATTCATGTTGAAAGATGCTCAGTTTCTGAGCTCATTTCAAGTCTTGTATGAGCTGATTTATGATCCAAGAGTCTCCAGAGACAGACTTTATTCACACGACACTATATTTAACATACAGTGACTGTTATGAGATCTTGTGGGAATGAAAATCATTCAAATGTAATTTCATCAAGACTCACTATTTATGATCATATTACTCTTGTTAAACGTACAAATTCATGCTTTTTGTCTGAGTGTCACATGACATGAGTGCTTTTAATGAGGAAAGTACATCTAGGATGGGATGTGATTTTCATATCAGAGTCTGAACATGAGTTTGCAGTGGATGAAAGATATTTTTATTTGTTTACTGAATGAATCATTTACAATATGAACAAGAATAAGTCCATTTGGATTTCATGTTGACTTTAATACTGCAGCATTCAGAACAACAGGAGCAGATTCTGAAAGACGTTCCCTCATCCAGACATGAACTGAAGCAACACAAATAATGTCTTCAAACACAAACAGGAATAAAATGAAGCAGTTCAAAGGCACAGAGCATCTCATTGATTCACATCACTTTGGTTCGGGTGTGAGACGGCTGAGATCAAGTTGACTTTAAGAGCTCAAACGCTGTATATCCAAACAGATGTTCCTGTAGAGGTCAGAGGTCAAAGGCCATATTTCTTCCGTAGGTCTTGAACTGAAGGGTCTGTCAGACCGGCGCGGTGAATCCAGTCAAACAGCTCCTGCAGCACTGAAAGAAGAAAAGAGATTATTATTCGGCACTGTGGACACGACGCTCGGTGTGTGTGTGTGTGTGTGTGTGTGTGTGTGTGTGTACTTTTCTTCTCCGCAGGCGACATGAACATGACGGCCATGTCAAATCTCCTCACACTCGCCAGGCTCCTCAGGACGGCCAGCAGAAGAGACGCATCTTCATGTCTGAAATGACAGAGTAAACACTGATTTTCTTCCAGATGATGAACGATAAACGCACTTGACAGCCAATCAGAATCAAGAGCTCGAGCATTTAAAGAGGCAGACGACAAAACTGCAGCGCTTATAATAAACAGAAGGATATTGTGTGCTGGTGTGGACGCTGTCATCATCTGTGCGGTTTCGTCTCGTACTCACTGAATGTAGAAGCTGTGGAAGGTCTTGAGCATGAGGTTGAGAACATCAGGCTCCAGAGAGTTCTGGAAGATGTTCGGATAAGCGTCTGGGCTGATTTGCTGAAATGGTGAAAGTTGCAGTGAGAAGCACAGATAACGGACACGTGGAGACGGTGGGCGGCACTGACGGTACCTTTAAATATCTGTAAGTGGATTGTGGGTGCCGGCTGATCTTCCTGAGGTCGGCCTCCAGCTGAAAACTGCTGCTGGGTGGAGGAGGAATCGATTCAGGACCTGCAGACGAAGTCCTGAAAACACAAGAGAACGAACGCGTCAGACTCACTCCAGCCTGATGGTCTTGATCACGTCTGTTCATCAGATCACTGACCTGGACGGAGCGCCGGAGGTCTCCTCGATCTTCTGGATCTTGGGATGGGGTGAAGACGTGACGGCGTGAGGCTCGACGGACGGTGTTATCTCCTGTATGTCCATCCTCCGCAATGGTTTCTGATGGGACACAAGGAACTTTGACTTAGTGCTAGAGGTGAATAAATCAAATAAAAACGACATCAATTCACGAACTCACGGTGGATCTGAGATCTTCAGGTTTGTTGATGGGCTGGATGGTTCTTCTCTGTGTGTTCTCCACTGGATCCATGAGACCGCTGGTGCTCATCTCCTGATCAACACACACAGATATCAGACTAGGCATGTGATGGTATAAAATTTTCATGTTGCGATCAATTGCTGAAGCTTTTATCATGGTATTATCACGATATTGAAATAAGTTGCAAAAAAAAAAAACAGATTAAAGTGCAAAAGAATTAGGATATAAAGAACAACAGGAAACACTTCACAATAAGGTCTCATTATTTAATGCATTAACTAAGATTGAGCAATAGCTACATTTGTTACAGAAAGTGTTATTTTTTTATAAATGTTAGTTAAGAAACACAACTGATCATTGTTAGTTTTATCTCAGGTCCATTAAATAAGTTCTTTTGATTTTAGTAATGTTATTAAACAGTAACTAAGAAATTAACATTAATTAATAATAATTAATACTTTATAAGTATTTTTCATTGTCAGTTTGGTAATAATGAATTAACATGTTAACTAATGAAGCCGTATGTCTCAAAGTTTTACTGAACAATAACAAATAATCAGAACATTTCTAATCATTAGAGCATGTTGTAGTCCAGATTAAAATATAAAAATGTTTACGTTTGAAAATAAATAGCCTATTAAGTCTTTAAGTATTCAATATTTGGTGCTGTGATGAACAAAATTGAGATTACAAAAAAAATGAATGTCTGTTTGAAGCATTTTAAAAACTTCACTAGCACAGCTGCTTTGTTTCCGGGGTTTCCGGGGTAACCGTTGCATTTCTGCTGTTCCATCAGCGCCCTCTGCTGTCAGAGACTGAACGTGCGCTTTCATTCAGCGTGTCTCCTTCACTAGTGAGCTTGATTACATCTGAGCGTGTGTCCCTTTGATGCAGAATACAGCGGTGTTGTGCATTTTATATGGTTGATGGGAAAAGTAAACTTAATGCATTATAAAAATTTTAATAATTGGTAATAAATTATTATTTATGGTATTTTGAAGTGCCCATGATAACAATATTGGCGAATCAGATTACTTTTTGATGTAACGAGTAAAGTAACACAGTACAAGTAACATTCATTACATAATCAGAATACTTTTCGATGTGACGAGTAAAGTAACACATTACAATAACGTGCATTACGTAATCAGATTACTTTTTGATGTAACGAGTAACGTAACGCAGTACAAGTAACATTCATTACGTAATCAGAATACTTTTCGATGTGACGAGTAAAGTAACGCATTACAAGTAACATTCATTACGTAATCAGAATACTTTTTGATGTAACGAGTAAACTAACACATTACAAGTAACATTCATTACATAATCAGAATACTTTTCGATGTGACGAGTAAAGTAACGCATTACAATAACGTGCATTACGTAATCAGATTACTTTTTGATGTAACGAGTAACGTAACGCAGTACAAGTAACATTCATTACGTAATCAGAATACTTTTCGATGTGACGAGTAAAGTAAAGCATTACAATAACATTCATTACATAATCAGAATACTTTTTGATGTAACGAGTAAAGTAACACATTACAAGTAACATTCATTACGTAATCAGAATACTTTTTGATGTAACGTGTAAAGTAACGCATTACAATAACGTGCATTACGTAATCAGATTACTTTTTGATGTAACGAGTAACGTAACGCAGTACAAGTAACATTCATTACATAATCAGAATACTTTTCGATGTGACGAGTAAAGTAAAGCATTACAATAACGTGCATTACGTAATCAGATTACTTTTTGATGTAACGTGTAAAGTAACACATTACAAGTAACATTCATTACATAATCAGAATACTTTTGTGATGTAACATGTAAAGTAACGCATTACAAGTAACGTGCATTGCATAATCAGATTACTTTTTGATGTAACGAATAAAGTATTATTTATGGTATTTTGAAGTGCCCATGATAACAATATTGTGCATATTCATTATCGTGATATATCGCATTACCGAATATCGGCACATGTCTAATCAGACTAGAGCTGGTTATCAAATCGCAAAAGTCTGATTTAAATAAATATTGAGCAGAAAATCACAGAAATGTGCAACAGAGATTCATGAGATCTGTATCACGTACCGCTGTGAGTTTCTCGATCTCATTTATGGCTTGTTTGTTTCCTGGCTCGAGCTTCAGAACCTGCTCAAAATCTACAAACAAACATAAAACGTGACTTTTCCTCAAAAACAAGGATTTGGCTGTGAAAAGCGACTGAACTGATGGGACATCAACCTTCTTTGGCTTCTCTGATCCTCCCTAAAGCGGCTCTGGCTGTCGCACGTCTGGCGAAGGCTTTGGTGTACGTGGCGTCCAGAGCGACGGCCGCGCTGCAGTCCTGCTCCGCCTCACTGTACCTGCAGAGAAACACCAGACTCTTACAGACAGAACACACTTCCAAACAAGTATGCACTTGGTAGGAAACATTTCCTCACTTGTGGAGTTTGAGGTACGCCATGGCTCTGTTAGCGGGCAGCAGGGCGTTGGTGCCGTCCGCCTCCATTCCTTTAGAGTAGCACTCCACGGCCGCCTCATACTTGCCTTCTTTAAAGTAAGCATTTCCCTGGCACATCGAGAAACAGAGCGTCAGCGTTCATATCTGATCATCTGCTCAATCACATGATGATTAAGAGACGCGTCTCACCCTGTCTTTCTGCACGACAGCTTCCTGTTTTCTCTGCTGTTCCTCCAGACGCTGCTGTTGTAACGGATCCACCGTCGGCGCAGCAGCAGCGGGAGTAACGATCTCAATCCTCTCTGTCGTCTGTCCGCTCGATTCCAAGACCTGAAGCGAAGCAACGATAACTGACGGAGAACTCAATCTACATGCATTTCTGAAACTGTGGATCAGTAACACACCTGCTGGAGTTTCTGGATTTCATTCCGCGCCTCTGAGTTTTCAGGATCCAATTTGAGAACCATTTCATAATCTGGATGAACAGGATGAGCAGAACTAGATAAATGTTTATTATACTTCCATCACAAACCCTGTATGAAGATGCTGTGATCTGCAGACCTTCAAGAGCTTCCTGATGTTTCTTCAGAGCTGCGCGTGTCGCCGCTCTCCTGACGTAAGCTTTCACATATTTACTGTCCAGAGCGATCGCCAAACGACAGTCCGACTCCGCCACGGCGTACCTGCGGCACAGAAACTCTCACGTCAGGAATGATCCATCCAAACACACAACTGAATGAATGATGGAGACATACTTTTTCAGTCTGAAGAAACAGGCCGCTCTGTTAGTGGGCAGGACGGGGTTGTAGGGATCGGCGTCCATCGCTCTGGTGTAGCACTCGATGGCGCTGTCATACTGGCCGTCCTTGAAGAACTGATTCCCCTGAGACATCACAGACACTCATGTACGACCGTATGAAAGCATATTTCATGATGAATTCTCAGTGGTGACGTCATACCTTCTCTTTCTCAGTGAGCGCCAGATCTCTGTCCACCTGAATCACTTCAGAGTCAGATTCATTGGATTGCACTGGGCTCTCCTCTACATCCATGGACTCCAGAGTCTTTTCCTGCAAACAAACAATGTTCATTTGTTGGGGTAAAGCATTACAAGCATGCATTATGTCATCAGATTACTTTTGTGATGTAACGAGTAAAGTAACACATTACAAGTAACATTCATTACATAATCAGATTACTTTTGTGATGTAACGAGTAAAGTAACGCATTACAAGTAACATTCATTACATAATCAGATTACTTTTTGACGTGACCTGTAAAGTAATGCATTACAAGTAACGTGCATTGCATAATCAGAATACTTTTCGATGTGACAAGTAACGCATTACAAGTAACGTGCATTACGTAATCAGATTACTTTTTGATGTAACGCAGTACAAGTAACATTCATTACATAATCAGAATACTTTTCGATCTGACGAGTAAAGTAACGCATTACAAGTAACATTCATTACATAATCAGATTACTTTTCGATGTAACGCGTAAAGTAACGCATTACAAGTAACATTCATTACATAATCAGATTACTTTTTGATGTAACGTGTAAAGTAACGCAGTACAAGTAACATTCATTACATAATCAGAATACTTTTTGATGTAACGTGTAAAGTAACGCATTACAAGTAACATTCATTACATAATCAGATTACTTTTTGACGTGACCTGTAAAGTAATGCATTACAAGTAACGTGCATTGTGTAATCAGATTACTTTTTGATGTAACGAGTAAAGTAACGCATTACAAGTAACATTCATTACATAATCAGATTACTTTTTGATGTAACGTGTAAAGTAACGCAGTACAAGTAACATTCATTACATAATCAGATTACTTTTTGATGTAACGAGTAAAGTAACGCATTACAAGTAACATTCATTACGTCATCAATTACTTTTGTGATGTAATGTGTAAAGTAACGCATTACAAGTAACATTCATTACGTAATCAGATTACTTTTGTGATGTAACGTGTAAAGTAATGCATCACAAATAACATGGATTAAAATGTGTTATAGGGAGTAACGCATTACTTTTAAAAGTAACTTTCTCCAAAACTGTTGTTGAAATCATCACATCTGCATTAGTGTGGTAATGAATCAGAATGCAAAATCATATTACCACATCAAATTTGTCCCAGGCCTGATAATCGTAGGATTTTATCCGCTGCGTCTGTGTTTGATCTTTCAGATCGCCGCCGCCGTTAGTCTGTCGTTTCACCCTCTTCTTTGTCTTTTTATAATCTTTGTTCCTCACCGGCGGGAGTGTTTTCTGAAATAAAATAAAATCTTAAGTAAACAAAGACCCGAATCCTTCTGATTTCATCTCAGAATCTCAGAGTTTTACTGGTGTTTCGTTGGTGTTCCCGGTGCGAAGCTGCTGGTCTTTCTTCTTGATCTCTTCCTCCCAGTTGTTCAGCTCCTTCATGAAGCTCTGCAGATCTTCTGCGTTCTGTCGCATCTGAATCTGCAGCTCCACGGCTTTATTTCCCGACATCACGGCGCTCTTCTAACGCTCTCAGACCACATCAGACAAACAGACATTCCCTGAAACACATTAGAAAACAATCACAAACAAAACACTACAGGCAAACCCTCTGTTTTTCATGCACTGGTCAGTTTTGAGCTCTGTTTTGCTTATGTAACATGTCTTCTGTCAGACCAGTGATGTGATTATGATTTTAACATGTTCTGTTATTGCCGGTAAAAAAAATCAGTTTTGTTATGTGGTTGCCATGGTTACAAGTGAGCGTTGTTATGCTATAATGTGCACTCATGTTAATATTTAGTACGTATGAGCAGTGATTATTGCATTACCATGATTATTTTCGCAGATTTTACAGTAAAAAACAACAACTTTAGTAACTATGGTATGTTGGCGGAAGCTACGGTTACCATGGTAACTATTTAAAAAGGAAACTAACAACAACGTGGCACTGAAAGAGACACTTAATCACAGATTAATAAGTGATTCGTCAAGAAATTATGGATCTAACGTTAAATAAATAATATTATAACCTCCATAAGTCTGACATTCCAGAACATTCGCTGTATCTGCGAGAGACAGTAAGAAACCAGAATATATGTCTAAAATACAGAGCTAAATGATTCATCTACACACATACACTGATAATTAACTCATAATTAAGTTATCTGAAAATATGTTTCAGTAAAAACTCTTGTTTACACACATTTAAATGTTTAACTGCTAATTATAAACGCCTGTATAGAGAAGCTCATAAGGATCGGTTTAAAACAACCATTTTAACAGCACTAAATATCAGAACCAGAGATGTGTGTGTTATACCTGTGATGATGATGAAGAGTTTTGATCAATAGTTTGTGTTCAGCGCCATGACAGCACAAACTCCTCTGTGCGCATGCGCGAACAAGCGTCTTACGTAAGACACGCGCTGCTCGTGCATGTTATGGCGCCGGAAAAAATGCAACAGTAGGTTCCGGAACAGTAAAAAAATGTATTTACAAATTATTTTTTCATATATTTCCCGACATATGTAATTATAAGTGATATTGATGCTGTATTCATTCATATATTTTTATGACTGTCATTATTGCGTATGTCGTTTAGTTTCGGGGCTTTTATTTTGAAAAGACAAAAACAGAGACTTGACTGCATCTTATTTTTGAGAGCACGCGACTTGTGCGGGACATCTCATCGCGAACAAAAAGCAAGTATTTAAAAAATATATAAATCGTACACTAAGTAGATTAAGTGAAATTCAGCAGCTTTAATAACTGAAATACTTTAATCCTCTGTCGCCTGCTTTCAATCACGTGACTCAGTGACGCACGCGTGACCTCTGCGTACACGCGCACCACAGAGCAATGGCTCAAAGTAGAGCTGAAGAAGATGATTATAGAAATAAGCAGCCGATGCACGAGCAGCAGCACGGCGAACCGAAGCAGGAGGACTACGGCTACAGCTTATACCCCGAGCGAACCGGCAGCAAGTACAAGCAGGGCTCGATCGGAGAGAGTCTGTTCACCTTTAAGCACAAGTGTCACATCATGCTGCAGTTCGCCATGGACACTAGTAAGGGAACATCCTCTGTGCGCGTGCATGCAGCGCACTGCTTACTTGCTTAAAAAATATATTGTTTCTAGGGTGTGTTTAATAACAGTATTTAATAGACTTTATTATAAGAGCTGATTGACATGTTCAAGATCAACTCTATGCTGTATGGAGGCTCATTTGTGCCACAAGAGAGCATCAGAATTATGACAGTATAAATTATGACAGTCATATTTATGAGATAAAGCATAAAAAGTCTTAATTATGACATAGAAATAAAGTCGAAATTGTACTTTCTATTTTTAATATTATAATTTTGACACTTTATCTCGTAATTTTGACCTTTTATCTTAAATTTCTATTTTAATCTCATAATGTCATAATTTAGATTTTTTTAATCCTGATTCTGACTTTTTATCTCATAATTTTAACATTTTATCTCAATTTTGAACTTTTATTATAATTAGTGTCATAATTTTGTCTTTATCTAATAATTATGACTATATCATAATTTAGACTTAATTAACTCATAATTTTTAATTTTTATCTCATAATTTTGACATTTTATCTGTTTTGAACTTTTACCTAATTTCTATTTTAATTTCATAATTAGTGTCATAATTTTGACTTATCATAATTTTGACCTTTTATCTCAGATTTCTATTTTAATATCATAATTGTCATAATTTGAATTTTTAATCATGATTTTGACTTTTTATCTAATTTTTATCTCATAATGTTGACAATTTTTACATTTTATCTCAATTTTAAACTTTTACTTAATTTCTATTTTAATTTCATAGTGTCATAATTTTGTCTTTATCTCATAATTATGACTCATAATTTTAGACTTATCATAATTTTTATCTCATAATTTTTACATTTTATCTCAGATTTGAACTTTTACCTAATTTCTATTTTAATTTCATAATTAGTGTCATAATTTTAACTCATAATTTAGATTTATTATAATTATGACCTTTTATCTCAGATTACTATTTAAATCTCATAATTGTCATCATTTGAATTTACTCAAAATCATGATTTTTTTAATCTAATGTTTATCTCATAATTTTGACATTTTATCTGTTTTGAACTTTTACCTAATTTCTATTTTAATTTCATAATTAGTGTCATAATTTTGACTTTATCTCATAATTATGACTGTCATAATTTAGACTTTTATCATAATTTTTAATTTTTATCTCGTAATTTTGACTTGTCTCATAATTTCTATTTTAAACTCATAATGTCATAATTTTTATCTCATATTTATGACTCATAATTTTGACTTTATCTCATTATGACTCAATATGTGATGGTTATAACATTGAGATTTACCAAAGCATGATTTTTGGTCTCACGGGCTTCCATACTGTGCAGTGCGCTATGAAGTGAACGTGCTGTTCAGTGTCAGTCTCTCTGTCGCTCAGGTCCGTACGCTAAACTTCTGCTGGCGGCCATGAGAACCTCCGGCTGGTAAGAGAGAAGCTTCACCTCAGTTTCCCTCAGGCGTCAGTGTCTGGCATCACATGTCTGTTTGATGTCTTCTCAGTGCAGTTCATAAAGACAGACATTTCTCGTGTGAGGACTGCGACGGGACCGTCAGCGGCGGGTTCGACGCCGCCACCTCTCAGGTGAGTCGAAGAGAGCGGCTTCACGAGCCCAAACACATGCTGATATGGGTCTGAACGGAGCGGGTGTGTCGTTGCAGATCGTCTTGTGCCAGAACAACATCCACCAGCAGGCTCACATGAACCGCGTCGTCACGCACGAGCTCATCCACGCCTTCGACCACTGCAGGGCTCGAGTCGACTGGTTCACCGACTTCAGACATCTGGCCTGTTCAGAGGTGAGAGATCGGACCGTCTGTGGGAAAGCCCTGACTTCATCTGTCAGACGTTTTAAAGGGTCTGTGTTTGTTCACTCTTCAGATCCGTGCCGCCAATCTGAGCGGAGACTGTTCGTTCGTTAACGAGGTTTCCAGATTTAACTTTGGCCTCAAAGAGCACCATCAGGTAACGCTTCTGCTCCCGTCGCTCGCTGTCATTCGGTCAGATGGTGTTTTGAGTGTCTGGATTGTGTTGTTCCCGCAGGAGTGTGTGCGGAGCCGAGCGCTGCGCTCCATCCTCGCCGTACGCAAGGTGAGCAGGGAGGAGGCGGAGCGAGTGGTTGACGAGGTGTTTGACAGCTGCTTCAGTGACCACGCCCCCTTCGGACGCATCCCACACAGCAAGAAGGACGCCAAGTTCGCCTACAGGGATTTTGAGAACCGGGACCGCTACTACGCAAACCTCTGATGCTGCGGCATTAAATCTTCATTGATGCGAAGTCAATCTCGCGGAAAGACTGAACTGAAGGAGGAGAGAATATCACTCCTCAGAGGAACATGTTGTGCTGAAGGAAGTGTGTCATGTAATTAAAGCACATGCTTGACTTTTTCATTACTGTACTAAAGGTTTGACAAGAAAAACCTGATTGATGTTGTTCTTCTGTGTCAGTTTGAAAGAGATGGAATTGTTTATTGGTTGTATAAAGTCAAATCTGTCTTTGTCTATCAGCTCAGGTTTCTCTGATATGAGACTGAAAACCAGGGCAACTGCCTCACAATTATATGATAGTTTCAATTCAAATAATTAAAAATGAATTCAACATTATTTTACACGAGTATATTTTCCCTATGAGTTTGAAAGGTAGGCGGATGTTGCGTCACTGATCCACACGGTGGCGCTGCTGCTCTTCATATTTATGTCTGGTTTGATTTTGGACAAATGTGCTCCAGTATGAGCAGAATAAACCAGAACGGGCTCATGTTTCCATATTTAACTCTATGGAAGCTCCACATAAGGAAAAAAGTATGTCAAAATTATGACTTCATTTTATGTCATAATTGTGATTTTACAAAAGCATGATTTTTTTTCTTATGTGGTGGAAATGAATTTATTTTGAAGAGCCATAATTCTTCTGTCCTACATTTAAAACACTCATATAAAGTGGTTCTTATTATGTTCAGGTTGTTTGTGAAACATTAAAAACGCAGAAATAAAAAGTAGTTAATATAGTAGTTGGTAAGTCCTGTGGCGCGACAAAATTATCTATAGATGTAGATTTTAGATCTCATATTAATTGAGAGACTGTATTAATTATTTGTACTGTTCATATTAATTTTCACACCACACGACCATTTAAAATGAATTATTAAATAAAACGTGAATAAAACCAAAGTCCCTTTAAGACGAGTCGTTTCACTCGGCGGCCATCTTAGAAACGCCTCTCGGACATCAAATTCTCCAAAGCTGTTCGCCAAGCTTTCGATTAAATTTCATATTTGAAATTACCAATGAAATCTGACAACAACTGTCTCATAACTTTTGTTTCTAAACGCTCGAAACGTGACAAAAAATGCATTTTTCAGGCTGGATCGACCGGAGCTTCTAACGGTCGCTGCAGTGACGCGATTCTACCAATCGGTGATTGGCTCTTATTTAGATGGCGGGACTTATTCCGCCACTTTCTCCCATTCATAATAAGAGTGCGCCGTTTTTCTATATACATAATGAAACTAAATACATTGATAATTCATGTTGTTCAGGCCGCAGATCACGTGACTGATATTCAGAGCAATGGCACCATCGCGAGTGCTTTTACACAACAGTTAAAAACAAACTAAATCACACTAAATCTCCATTTACTTTGTCTATAATAAAACAGTTTCAAATGAAGCCGCAGGAGTCGGTTGAGTGAATGATTCAATGACTCAGCCATCGCGGGAGTCGCTTGTTCTGCTTTATATGAATCAGTGTTGAACGAATCATTTGAATAAATGACTCACTCATTTCCGCCACCTACTGGAGCAACGATGTAAAATTCCCTCCACTAATACACAGACTGACAATGATTACACATCATTGTGTGTATCTTTTTTTGTCACTAGTAATATATATTTTTAAATGTATTAAATTATAATTTAGTTTAATAATTATTTTTATTACAATAATTTTCTCTAAACCTTTCCTCAGACCCCCCCCCCCCTTCATGGTACCATTGTCAAAAATGCACAATATAGTTTTGAAAGTGTTAAAGTTCTGCTGTGTTTCAAGGACGAGGGTCGACATCGTCCTGCTTAAAGTCATCAAGGTCACAGTAACCCAAAGCCGCTGCGCGAGGGAACGGGCCCGACGACCCCAAACGCACTGAAGCCGAATAAAATGCGTCCCTGCTGACGGCCGCGGATCTCTGTCACGCTTGTGAGCTTCACGCTGCAGGCGGAATGAAGCGGACGGACAGCAGAGCCACGAGACGTGAGGTTCCCACGTAAAAGCCCTCTGACACCGAACACACTTTATCTGGTGGTCTAAATGAGGACAAGGACACCCGCCATGAACATTTGTGTCCTTAACACCAGTATTATCTTATAGTTTAAGCTTCATTTAAACTCAAACAATCAAACAGCTGCACGCCTATTAACACAAACTCGCAGCGAAGCTTCTTCCTCTGATCAAACAATGAGGTCTGACCCGTACGCCGTGACCTGCGCCGACCTCACATCAGTGGGAGGTTCATTAGCGGGGAGTCTGACCTCCACCATCATCAGCACATCTTCTCATTCTCATTAACAACAGAGATGTGACGGCAGGTCAAAGGTCACGGCTCCTGCTGCCTCTAATCAGGCCTTCAGTAATTAAGAGTCACTAAAGTAAACACACTAATGAGTGCACTAACGACTCCATCACTGAAACAACAGGGACGTTTCGGCAGAAGCGTCTTGAACGTCGGTTCACTCTGTTGTCTGACCTCCAAAACAATAAATCATATTCATTTACTGTGTGTGAAGAAAAGGTCATTATTGAGAGTGAATTGTTTGAAGACTTTAAAACTTTTTAAAAGCATGCTTACATTTATTTTGTTTCAAATAAATACACTAAATAAAATCATAATAATAAATATAATAACTGGAAATTGGTAATAATGTAGAATATTACTGGTTGATGGAGTTTATGGAGGCAGTATAATCTATTGTTTTGAACAGCTCTGGTTGTTTTTAATCGTCTTTTCCACTAGGTGGCGCTAAAGGAGCCTATAATTCTCACATTAAAGGCCTCTTTGTTCTTCACACACACACTGACGTGTGTAAACTTGTCATATTTCAGAAGTTTGTGGCTTTATTCTCACTCACCAGCAGTTTTCACTTAATGCTCTAGTGAACGTCAGCCATCGTGTGTTTTGTTCCACTCTCTTCTGTGATTGGCTGGCCATCCTGATGGGGGCGGAGCCTCTATTGGTGAGGCGGAGTCATCACAGCTCTTTGGCAGGCGAGTTTCTGTGATTAGCTGTCAGAAAGGAGTCTGGAGCTCTTATTTATTTTGGGAAGAAGAACCTCCTGACTGCCAGAGACATTCACATCAGAGCAGTGTGTGAGGAGATATTACACACACACACACACACACACAGTTTTTTGTTCCGCAGAAGCATCAATATATCATTGAAGTATTATAAAAATAAGAAAAATGTCAAAAATATTAAAAAGTATAATAAACATACCATGCAAAATTAACAGAAGTATAAAAAAATCATAAAACATTTAAAATATAGTAAAGTATCAAAATCATCAAATATATCATACATCAAAAATATCAAAATGTTATAAAAATGTATCAAAAATATCATAAAACGATCATAAAAAAATAAAAGTATCATATTAAATAAAACAAATATAAATCATAATACAAAAAACACTTTAAAAATCATAAAAATATCATAAAAATATAATAAAAGTATTATAAAAATAGAAAATATCAAAAATAATTAAAAATGATATGATCAGTAAGTCATTATGTTTTTACATTACTTTAACTCATCAAAAATAGCAATAGTAATAGTTCAAGTAATTTCAACTTGTTTTTTTTTTTTTTTCAAGTTGAAGGAGATTAAACTCAATTTAAGTCTTAAATTGAATATAATTTAGGTTGAAATGACTTGTACCGCTAGAAAGTACGGAAGAGGATTAGGGCCAAGCAATAATAAAAAAGTAAAACCATGTCGAGATTAAAGTTGTTAAATTTTGAGAAAAAAACTCGTTAAATTTCGAGAAAAAAGTCGAAATAAAATGTTGAGAATAAAGTCACCAAATTACGAGAAAAATGTTGTTAGATTATGAGAACAAATTCGTTAAATTATGAGAAAAATGTCGTTAAATTTCGAGAAAAAAAGTCGAGATAAAATGTTGAGAAGAAAGTCATTAAATTACGAGAAAAAAGATAATTTTTCTCATAATTTAACGAATTTGTTCTCGTAATTTAACGATTTTTTTCTCGTAATTTAACGAGTTTTTTTCTCGTAATTTAACGAGTTTATTCTCAACATTTTATTTCGACTTTTTTTCTCGAAATTTAGCGAGTTTTTTCTCAAAATTTAACAACTTTAATGTAGAGATGGTTTTATTTTTTTATTATTGCTTGGCCCTAATCCTCTTCCGTATTCAAACGTCCATCAGCTCATGATCTGAGAAAAGCTTCTGAGATGAAGATGAAGATTAATAATCATTTTCTGGACTGTTTGACGTCGACTGACTGCAGAGAATGTTTTACGTCTCCTCCAAACCCCTTCAAAACCACTTCTGATGGAGAACGCAGATGTTTGCTCCGAGAGCACGTGGAAACGGTTTGAGAACGAGACGAGGATTTAAAGAGGGAGAAAAAGAACAATGAGGTCTGATTGGTTGATGTTGGGAGTGTTTAGTTCATGTTAACTGATGGAACATCATTATAAAGTGTCAAAGTTTGTCTGTAAATCAAAACTGCTTTGGATGTTGTTGGTTTCGATCATGTTTCTGAAATCACTGTCAGTTTGATGAGCAGATCTGTGGTGTTACATGTGTGTGTGTGTGTGTGTGTGTGTGTGTGTATTACTGCAGATCACAGACTCTGAACAACCTGAAGATGTGTGTGTGTGTGAGAGTGTGTGTATGTATTTCTGGTCCATAATGGTTGGATTCACTGTGAAAGAAGGTTTTGTGGCTCGTCCACCTGTGTTCAGCAGGTTTGGTAACAATCACACGAGTCCGGAAAACCAACATTACTGAACCATTAGTGTAATAACAGTGTTTCAGTCCTCTCTGCAGGAACACACACACACACACACACACACACACACACACACACACTTCTGAGAAGAGGGGAATATTCTCAGAGAACATCATCTTGAGTCATATTTGAACTAGTGTTAATTACTTATAATCGCATGCAGAAGAGCAGCGTGAACATTCGGCTGAACATCTGACGACACAACCGCAATGATGGAGGTGTTCGTGTTTCTGAAGGAATCGTTCCAGAGCGTCTGGAAAACATCAGGGAATCGTTGTTATGAGAGCGAGCGTGTGATGGCAGCTCTTATTTCTGGAGTCTGATTTCTTCTTGGATGCTGCTCATTTGGCTTGGAAGCGGGACGAGAGAGAAGTGACAGTATATGTGAGTTGGCCGAGCTCCGATAAACCAACAGAGGAGCGTCTGTGAGCTCCAGCGTCTCTTCTGGGTGGGCCGGCGTCTCGGGGAGCGTTCGGCGAGGGAAAGTGTTGTGTTCAGACAAACATCAGACAAACCCGACACTGATCCTTCACATCCATCACCATTCCATGATACCTTTAGAATGTTTTATATTTTAATGATAATTTTGTGATGCTTTTATAGTGTTTTATAAAAAAACCCTTATAAAAGGTAAAAAATGCCATTATGGAAAAGTACAGTTTTTCAGTTTTATTCTGGCTTCTCTGAATCCTGTCCTCCTTTTAGGTGTTGTGGGATCTTCACCGAACAGATGGTGTTTGATCCGAGGCTCACACATTCCCACCTGTGCCGACGGTTTACAAGAAACCACAGAGAGATTCCAGCGTCTTTTTCTCACAGCAGCGCTGAGCATTTCTACAGAACACTCGCACTCACAGACATCTGTACATCTGCTATTAATCGCTTCAAGGAGAGGACAGGACGGACTCGAGATTTGAGATGTTTGATTTCCATCAGAAACCAGAATTATAAGCTCACAATTCTGACTTTTTCCTCACAAGAGTGTTTATATCTCACTATCTGTAAGAAAAGAAGTCAGATTTGCAAGCTGTAAACTCATAATTGTGAAAAATGTCAGAGAATAGCAAGTTATAAACTTGAAATTGCGAGAAAGTCAAAATTGCGAGTTATAATCTCATAATTGTGAAAAAAATCAAAATTGCGAGATATAAACTTGAAATTCCGAGAAAAAAGTCAGATTTGCACACTATAAACTCATAATTGTGAAAAAATGTCAGAATAGCAAGTTATAAACTCCTAATTGTGAGAAATAGTCAAAATTGCGAGCTATAAACTCAAAATTGCGAAGTCAGATTTGCACGCTATAAACTCATAATTGTGAAAAAAAAGTCAAAATTGCGAGAAACTTGAAATTGCGAGAAAGTCACAAATTGCGAGATATAAACTCATAATTGTGAAAAAAATGTCAGAATAGCAAGTTATTTATTAACTCATAATTGTGAGAAAGTCAAAATTGCGAGAAAGTCAAAATTGTGAGTTATAATCTCATAATTGTGAAAAAAAATCTAAATTGCGAGATAAACTTGAAATACAGTCAAAATTGCGAGATATAAACTCATAATTGTGAACAAATGTCAGAATAGCAAGTTATAAACTCGAAATTGCAAGAAAGTGAAAATTGCGAGTTAAAATCTCAATTGTGAAAAAAATCTAAATTGCGAGATGTAAACTTGAAATTGCGAGTCAAAATTGCGAGATACTCAATTGTGAAAAAAATGTCAGAATAGCAAGTTATACTCAATTGTGAAAGTCAAAATTGCGAGCTATAAACTTGAAATTGCGAGAAAAAAGTCAGATTTGCACGCTATAAACTCAATTGTGAAGTCAAAATTGCGAGATATAAACTCATAATTGTGAAAAAAATGTCAGAATAGCAAGTTATAAACTCATAATTGCGAGATAGTCAAAATTGCGAGTTATAAACTTGAAATTGCGAGAAAAAAGGTCAGATATGCAAGTTATATTTCGCAATTATGAGTTTATAACTTGCTAGTTTTCTGACTTTCTCGCAATTTTGACTTTCTTGCAATTATGAGTTTATAACTTGCAAATCTGACTTTTTCTCGCAATTTTGACAAAAAAAGAGTCAAAATTTACAAAGAGTCAAAATTTACAAAAAAGTCAAAATTGTGAGCTATAAACAACTGCGAGAAAGTCATAATTGTGATTTATAATCTCATAATTGTAAAAAAAAAAGTCAAAATTGCAAGTTATAAACTCAATTGCGAGAAATAAATTCAAAATTGTGAGATATAAATTTATAATTGCGAGAAATAAAGTCAGAATTGCAAGATATAAGCTTGTAATTTTGATAAAAAGTCCGAAATGAAAGTTATAAATTCGTAATTGCGAGAAATTGCGAACTATAAACAAATATTTTGACAAAAAAGTCAAAATTGAGAGGGAAAAAGTCAGAACCGTAAGATAAGTCGCCATTACATTTTTAATTTATTCTATGGTGGAAATAATCTTGCATAGATTCTCGACTCTCTAAACGTCTGGGATGGAGCCTCTGGCCGGCCAGCGATTATCTCAAACATCTGCGTCCAACATCTGGCAACAATGAGGAGAAATGGGCTGAGATCCGTGCGTCTGGCAGCGAGATCACACGACGCAGGCATGTGAGATCCATTTTCTCTGCTTAGTCACAGGATGGGAGGTAAACGCAGGTCCGTGGAGCAGATCTGAGGTCAGCGGCTCCAACCCCGGGTCACGTTCAGATGCTCCGCGGCCGACACGGGATCAGGGAAAATCCGGCCTGCGCCGGCCGCTGGTGGTCCAAGAAATAGTTGATTTCCTGTCTAGTTCCACTGGAGCCGAAATCAAAGTGGGGGAATAATTCTGGAATTCCAGTTGTTCTCTCGTTTTCCCTCGTTTGCCAGGAAACTCTTTGTTGGCGGCAGTTAAAACGAAACGCTTCGAGGCACTTTTGAGTTTAAATACCTGCTGAACGAAAATATACGAGAATGTGCAGCGACTCCTGACTTCAAGATCTTACTGTGAACGAAACAGAAGAAATAAAATGATAAAGATGCTTTTAATCATCCAATCAATTACTGAGGGATGAAATCACTTGAGTTTTGATTTATAAATGCAGTAAATAGAGCGGAGAACATCTGGAAGATCCTGGCTCCTCATCAAACACTGAAAGCTCTCGACGCTCGAGGCTGAATCCTCAAACGAGCGATGAGCGGCATTCTCACATGAGGTCATGTGATCGTCTGAACTGCTGATGGTGTGAATCTGATTCACGTTTAGTGTCTGATCAGGAGCAGATGAGGCGAGAACCTGTTCTTCACAGACATTAAACCTCCCTGATCAGATCTTCTGCTCCAACAAACATTTCTGTATTAATGAAAGCATCAACAAACGTCTCAATCTGTGTGTGTGTGTGTGTGTGTGTGTGTGTGTGTGTGTGAGGATAAAGATCACGCAGGCGTTCACACACGTGTAGCAGCTCATGGGAATGTGTTTATTGTGTTCTAGTTTGTGCAAACGGGTGTTTTATCCAAACATCATAATCACCTGATCAAACAGAACCACACATGAACTGTCACTCAGGCTGACTCCTCCCATCAGTCACGCTGATTGTCCGTATCAGTCATATATCTGACTCACGTCTGCACCGAACAGGCGTAGTACATTTACTACGGAGCCCTAAAAGGACACGGCGATGGACAAAACATAGGATGCTTCTGCGTTCCTCCGAGAAACACGTTTCCATCACCGTGTCCCTTTAGGGGCTCCGTACATTTAGAGAAAAAAAAAAAAAGAGTAGGAAAAATAATTACACTATTAATTTACAAAATATAATTTTGTATAAAAGGCATATATTCTGTTTTTCTGTACAAGCGTTTCATTTACATTCAGCCGGAGCTCTTTTTGAGGTAGAACGTTTCTAGTTTCGAGGGAACGAAACTCTTGGTAAAGTCACATGATCGTGCCGCTACGAGGCGGGAAAGCTCTCTATCGTCCTGTTATCGAAGGGCTGCTCGTACACGCCGGTGTCCGGCTCCATCACGTCGAGGTCCGAGTCGGCGTGAAGCGCTGCGTACGGATTCTCGTGAAGAATGACTCCGTTATGAGAGCACAGCTCCTGCTGCGGCCGCCACGGCGCCTTCCCGAACGTTCCTGAGACGACAGGAGCGCATTCATGATGCATCATTTATGCAATTCATAAACCCAAGCCACACAAAGGCATATATCTGGGTTATTTTCCTGACTCACCCATATATGACCCCGAGGAGCCCAGAACGCACTCTCCTCGCTCACAGTCCTCCACGCAGGAAGTCTCGGCGGGCAGCTGCATGATCATGTGATCGAAGGGTTCGAGGGCGGAGCTGCAGGTGTAAAGCTCCCTCTTCCTGCCGTACGAGTCGAACCGCTGCTCTGACGGACAGACTGCAGGAGGACGAGGACACGATTAATCAACAGACACGCAGACGATACGGGGCGTCTGTGGCGTCACACGCTCACCTGTGAAGGTGTCGGGCAGATCCGGGCTGTACCGGTTGCTCCGTCTCAGCAGAGAGCCGACCGGACCCTGATAATGGCAGAGCAGCGGGTCGATCGCCGCCTCCATGTCTGCTTCACTTCCTGTGTCCAGCTGGCAGAGGCCTATGGGAGGAGAAAAACAAGTCATTTTTATCGTAATTTCACTGATTTTGTTTACAGTGCTGCATATAGAGAGAGAGGAGGGTCACGTCTTACTGTTCATGTCTTTGGGCGGCATGTAAAATCCGCCCATGGAGGAGCTGATGTACTGATGGCTGCTGCCGCTCTCAGACGCGATATACCCGTCCTGACGCTCCGCTAGCGTCCCCTGAGACGACAGATAGCTCGGGATGTCCGCCGGGAGATTCGTCTCATCTAGACACGGGAGAGAAAGCGGATTATTAGCGTTACGCGTCCATGTTGTGTTCCGGTCATTTTGAACCAGAAAGGATTTTCTTTTACCCGAAAAACATTACTGCTTTTTTCAGAACGCAACGTTCCCGTAATACTTCCAAAATGATAAAATGAAGAAAACATACAATGTTTTCTAAACATTCACATAACCAAGAAAAAAAACATTAAGACATTTTTGAAGGTTAAGAGGATGTTCAGAAATAGTTTCATAACTTCATAAATAACGATAAAACATTCAAAACGTCATAAGATTTTTTTTACTGTATTTGCATGATTGTTAGTCCACTTTGCACATTTTCACATTGAAACAGAATTGAAATTCACACTGAAAGTGAACTGAAATACAGAGATTAAAAGAAACCCTGAAAATGATTATATGGCGATCGACTCTCCTGCGTATTAACCAAAGGATTTTGTGCTGTTTGGTCATTTTTGACCGAAAAATTTACGTTTCGGATTTTTAGAATTTTTAACGTCATTGGAATGGTACGAAACTTGGTAAAGGTTTTGAAACTTGCTGTGTGAACAAAAAAAAAGAAAGAAAAAAAAAATCATGGACATGATTCGAAAAGGTTAAATGGTCCTTAAAAAAAAAAAAAAAAGTCACGCATGCATTGTTCAAAAATGAGCGCATTGGAAACGAATTTCATCTAGTGGAAGTGTTTGGTACTGCAACCAAACTAAATTTTACTGAAAGCTCATTTTTTGAGATATCAACTTCAAATTTGGAACACAACTTGTTTAGATTTAAACATTTTGGAAAATATATATTTTATATAAGAATTGAAAATGGTATTTTTGTGCATTTTTCATAACAATGAATGTAAAATTATTAAGTTAAATTTTAAAACTTTTTTTTTTCATTTCTGCAATAATCTGGCAAGCGTTTTCTTTAAAAAAAGAGACCAAACGATTGAAGATTCACCACACTGAGTCCGAAATTTTCGTATGCGTTTTTTGTATTCGCCATTCTAATAATTTGTCACGCACAGAAACCTTGCACTCTGAGTCCGATGCATTTAATATGAAAAATTCGTTTGTTTGTACGGTGGCTCTGAATTGTCAAAACACCTCTCAAAATGCTTGCTACAGATGTGAAAAATGCAGAAAACTGTACCCATTCCGAATTTTTTTTTTTATCACAGACGAAAGTTTCGGAGGCAGCGTGTAGACTGATACAACGTGAGGTCGTATTTATTTTTTAACATGTGAGAATTTCGGACTCAGTGTGCAAAGACTTTAAATTGGAAATTTAATTTTCAGGTCTATGCTCATAAAGTGAATAAATGCACTATAACTACTACATAAGTATAGTTTTACTATAAAAATACAAAATATTAAATAAAAAAATATTAGTTGACAAAAGCAATTATATGTAGGTGGGTCATTTTTGACCCGGAACGCAAAGGGTTAAAAGGCATCGGGACTGACCTGTGTTGGTGACGCTGCAGTCCTCGTTGCGTCGCCGCGTGTGGTAGATGATCACCACCCACACTAGAGACGTTCCCACCACGCAGCACACCACTGCGATGATCACGATGCCCACCGTGGTCCATCCGTCCTCCTCCGGCCCTCTGCCCGACGGAGAGCCCATCGCCACGCCGCCCGCCGGGCCCGAGTCGCAGTTGGGGTTGGGAAGGATGGCCAGACGCACGTTCCCGCGCTCCGTGCCCAACGGGTTGGACATCTCGCACGTGTAGGTTCCCGCGTCTCCCTCGGCGGCGTCCACGATGATCAGCAGCTGGTTCCCGGCAGCGAAGAAGTGTCGCTCTGTCACGACTAGAGGGTTGTCGTCTTTGGTCCAGTTGAGTCGGGGAGGAGGACTCCCGCCGGCGATACACTGCAGCACCGCCGTCTCGCCCTTCGCCACCGTACGGTCCATCAGCGGACGCAGGAACGACGGCGTTTCTGGAGAGGGAACGGGATGTTATTCTATGAAAACTTCTGGTTTCATTTGGATTTTTGGAGGGCTGAAATGGAGCTTATTTGAGTGCTGATCATTAAATAAATTTGATTAATTGATTATTAACCCATTTTTGGTTTCGTTTTACTAGAGTTTTCATGTAATTATCATTTCTGATGAACGTATGTGTAAACTAACCCAACACCGTTAGTGTAGCGTTAGCCGAGATGGACCCGGCCGTGTTTTGTGCAGTGCAGCTGTACACGCCGATGTCTTCCGTCTTCACGTCCACGATGAAGAACACGTCGTCTCTCGGCATGACGTGCATGCGCCGCTCACGGGCCGCTGGGAAGTCCGTCCCTCCGTCCTTCTGCCAGGCGATCTGAGGCGACGGATGTCCACTGGCGGCGCACTCCAGTCGGGCCGTGGCTCCGGCGCGGATCGTCAGATCCATGGGCATTTTGGTGAAGTACGGCAGCACTGCGAGGACAAAATGAAGACCTTTTAAGAGCTGCAGGAACCCTGTAAATAGAGTCCATTTTGATTTCATCCTCAACACTTACTGTTGACGGTCAGCTTGGCTTTGCTGGAGTATGAGGAGCCGAAGTGGTTGGAGATGACGCACTGGTACTTGCCCTCGCTGGAGAAGTCCACGTGGCGCAGCTGCAGTGTGGTGGTGTACTCCGTCACCTCGCTGACCTGAGACCGCAGGTGCGCCTGGTTATGGATCTCTGCGTCGTTCAGGACCTCGTTGTCTTTCTTCCAGGCGAAGGTCATCGGGGAGTCGCTGGAACTGGCCGCCGAGCAGACGAAGGTCACGTTGGTGCCTTTGATGGCTGATTGTGTCTCGGGCTGCACGGTGATCTGGGGTTTGGGGAAATCATCTGCAAAGCACAACGACGCATGCTTGAAAACTGAAGTTCCTCTTTAAAGGGGACCTATTATGCCTCTTTTAACAAGATGTAATATGGTGTCCCCAGAATGTGTCATCTGTTTGGTATGGAAGCTTGTTTCCGCCATGAAATAAAAAATAATAAAGGTAATTGTGACTTTTTATCTCACAATTCTGAGATATAAAGTTAGAATTGCGTTATAAAGTCAGAATTGCGAGATAAAAAGTCAGAATTGCGAGTTAAATTTAGAATTGCGTTATAAAGTCAGAATTGCGTTATAAAGTAAGAATTGTGAGATATAAAGTCAGAATTGCGTTATAAAGTCAGAATTGCGAGATATAAAGTCAGAATTGTGTTATAAAGTCAGAATTGCGAGATATAAAGTCAGAATTGCGTTATAAAGTCAGAATTGCGATATAAAGTCAGAATTGCGAGATATAGTCAGAATTGCGTTATAAAGAATTGTGAGATATAAAGTCAGAATTGCGTTATAAAGTCAGAATTGCGATATAAAGTCAGAATTGCGATATAAAGTCAGAATTGCGAGATATAGTCAGAATTGCGTTATAAAGAATTGTGAGATATAAAGTCAGAATTGCGAGATATAAAGTCAGAATTGCGAGATATAAAGTCAGAATTGCGTTATAAAGTCAGAATTGCGAGATATAAAGTCAGAATTGCGTTATAAAGTCAGAATTGCGATATAAAGTCAGAATTGCGAGATATAGTCAGAATTGCGTTATAAAGAATTGTGAGATATAAAGTCAGAATTGCGTTATAAAGTCAGAATTGCGTTATAAAGTCAGAATTGCGAGATATAGTCAGAATTGCGTTATAAAGAATTGTGAGATATAAAGTCAGAATTGCGAGATATAAAGTCAGAATTGCGATATAAAGTCAGAATTGCGAGATATAGTCAGAATTGCGTTATAAAGAATTGTGAGATATAAAGTCAGAATTGTGTTATAAAGTCAGAATTGCGATATAAAGTCAGAATTGCGAGATATAGTCAGAATTGCGTTATAAAGAATTGTGAGATATAAAGTCAGAATTGCGAGATATAAAGTCAGGATTGCGAGATATAAAGTCAGAATTGCGTTATAAAGTCAGAATTGCGATATAAAGTCAGAATTGCGAGATATAGTCAGAATTGCGTTATAAAGAATTGTGAGATATAAAGTCAGAATTGTGAGATATAAAGTCAGAATTGCGAGATATAAAGTCAGAATTGCGAGATATAAAGTCAGAATTGCGTTATAAAGTCAGAATTGCGTTATAAAGAATTGTGAGATATAAAGTCAGAATTGCGAGTTAAAGTCAGAATTGCGAGTTAAAGTCAGAATTGCGAGATATAAAGTCAGAATTGCGAGTTAAAGTCAGAATTGCGAGTTAAAGTCAGAATTGCGAGATATAAAGTCAGAATTGCGAGTTATAAAGTCAGAATTCAGTGATATAGTCAGAATTGCGAGATATAAAGTCAGAATTGCGAGATATAAAGTCAGAATTGTGAGTAACAAAGTCAGAATTGCGAGTTAAAGTCAGAATTGCGAGTTATAAAGTCAGAATTGCGAGTTATAAAGTCAGAATTCAGTGATATAAAGTCAGAATTCAGTGATATAAAGTCAGAATTCAGTGACATAAAGTCAGAATTGCGAGATATAAACAATTGCGAGAAAAAAAGTCAGAAGAGTGAGATAAAAAGTCGCAATTGCTTTGTTATTTTTTTTATTTAGCGGCAGAAACAAGCTTCCATACTATAGCGATCATGCTCATGTGACATTGCAGTTCTTTGTCATCAGGGAATCATATCAGTCCAAACTTCTGATATGGTTTTCTGAGCGCACAGAAAGCTGGATGTCAGACGGCGCGTCGTGAGCATCAAAGTAAGTTCTCTTACACATATTATTGTGCTCAAAAACACATAAAGTTCACATAAACACAGTCAGTTATGTATGAGAACGTAAACAGCAGAGAAAGATATCACATGTGTATATTAGATCTGTGTGTTAAAGCAAAAGCGGAGTAATATACAGTACCTACTGCTGTTAATATGAACCAAACAAGAAAAGAAAAACAGAAACTCGCTGCTCTTGACTGAATAACTTTAGTAGCTTTAATAAGAATACATTTCTTACTTTAAATGCTCTGGTGAAGAGATAAACATGGTGGACTGTGTACGGCTCATTCAGGGGAGGAGCTAAGCTAATAGGGCAGATTCCGTCAGCGGTTATGGGCGGGGTTTACGTTAGAGTAGGGGAAATCTGGAACTGCTTGTTTGGAGAGACTATGATTTATGGGGATTATAAAAAAAGGAGTGGTGGATTTTTACCATTATAGGCTGGTTGTTTACACACATTTGCGTTCAAACACCTTATAAATGTAAATTTTGCATAATAGGTCCCCTTTAAGAAAAAGTCACGCTCGCCCACTCACCGCACACAAACTCATCCTGGGCGACGGCAAAGACGCTCTTGCCCTTCAGCAGATGTGGATGGGCGCAGCTGGCGTTCACCAGAGGATGGAAAGCATGTTCTGCCACCCACGGAGAAAACCACTTGAGCTGGCAGTCGCACAGCAGGCTGGACGTGTTCAGGTGCCTGACGGGGCGAGACACAAGAGTGATCATTGAAGGAAGCAGGTTCACGAGCGCATGCGCAGGTTTAGTGTGGCGCTTCATACGTACAGCTCTGTCAGCTTCTTCATCTGAGAGAACGCATTGGCCTGCACCGACATGATGGCGTTGTTGCTCAAATCCCTGGACGGAGAAGACGTTTAGAAACCTAACAAACATCATCATCATCATCAAACATTAAGGATCTGAAAGAGAGACTCACAGCTGCTCCAGCATGTCCAGGCCTGTGAAAGACTTCCTGGTGACCGATCGGATGCGATTCCCTTGGAGGAACCTGAGGAGCAGGAAAACGACTTACTGCACCGATACTGATGAGCATCAATAATCACACTGAGATGACAGGAATTAGCACTCACAGCTTCCTCAGATTGTCCAGAGCAGAGAAAGGGCCGTTCATGTCCTCGATGGTCCATGAGATCTCGTTACACTTCAGATCTCTGAAGAGAGAGAGAGGGCGAGAAATCAGAGGAAACCACAGTGTTAAAATCCACACCCAGAAAACACCAGTCATGAAGCTGCCGCGAGCCTGTGTTCGTGCTAAAAATGAGCTCACAGCAAACCAGACGCTCTGGAAAACCTACTGAAACATGCTAGCAGCATACTAATCCATGGTAGAAATGTGCTAATTCACGCTAGCAATGTGCTAAAACATGTTAGCAATTGGTAAGACATGCTAGTAACTTAAAACATGAAATGCTTGCAACATGCTATTTCATGCTAGCAATGCACTAAACATGTTACAAACATGCTAGCAAAATGAAAAATAATGCTATGTTCTAATTAATGCTAGCAATGTGCTAAAACATGCTAGCAACATGCTAAATCATGCTAATTCATCCTAGCAAAGTGTTGAAACATGCTAAATCATGCTAGTAATGTGCTAAAATATGCTAGCAACATGCTAAATCGTGCTAATTCATGATAGCAATGTGCTAGCAAAATGTTAACAATTAGTAAGTCATGTTAATAACATGCTAATTCATGCCAGTAACATGCTAAAATGCTTGCAACATGCTATTTCATGCTAGCAATACAGTAAAACATGTTACAAACATGTTAACAAAATAATACTGTTAACTGATGCTAGCAATGTGCTAAAACATTCTAACAACGTGCTAAATCATGTTAATCTAAACTAGCAAACATGCTAACATGCTTATTCATGTTTGTATCACGCTAGTAACATGTTAACAATTGGTAAGACACGATAGTAACATGCTAAAACGCCTGGAACATGCTATTTCATGCTAGCAATGCACTAAAACATGTTACAAACATGCTAGCAAAATGAAAAATAATGCTATGAGCTAATTCATGCTAGCAATGTGCTAATTCATGCTAACAAAGTGTTAAAACTTGCTAAATCATGCTAGTAATATGCTAAAACATGCTAGGACCATGCTAAATCGTGCTAATTCATGTTAGCAACGTGCTAAAATGTGCTAGCAAAATGTTAGCAATTAATAAGACATGCTAGTAAAATGCTAAATCATGGCAGTAACATGCTAAAATGCTTGCAACATTTTATTTCATGCTAGCAATGCACTAAAACATGTTGCAAACAGGTTAACAAAATAATACTGTTAACTGACGCTAACAATGTGCTAAAACATTCTAACAACATGCTAAATCATGCTATCCATGCTGGCAACATGCTAACATGCTTATTCATGTTTGTATCATGCTAGTAACATGTTAGCAATTGCTAACATGCTAATTCATGCCAGTAACAATGCTAAAATGCTTGCAACATGCTATTTCATGCTAACAATGCACTAAAACATGTTACAAACAGGTTAACAAAATAATACTGTGTAAATTAATGCTAACAATGTGCTAAAAAATGCTAACAACATGTTAAATCATGCTAGCAAAATGTAAATCATGCTAATTCATGCTAGCAAACATGCTAATTCATGTTAGTATCATGCTAAAACATACTAGCAACATGTTAGCAATTGGCAAGACATACTAATTCATGCCAGTAAAATGCTAAAATGCTTGCAACTTGCTATTTCATTTTAGCAATACACTAAAACGTTACAAACAGGTTACAGACACCAGGGCTGTTTTTTTTACGATTTTAAAATCGATTTTTTATTCCAGAATCAATATTAATATATCATGTCATAAAAATTGAAAAATTTTGAAAAATGGGGGTCGGAGAGACATCTATGCATATATGACCTGCACCATCATGTATAAGTGAATCGTTCTACTTTTCCCCATGGTCTAGAGTTTAGAGCAAACAAAAATCACAATACATAGCAATATAGAATTGCAATTCTTAAAAATCACGTGTATCGTGATAGATAGGTGTAGACAGATAGGTGTGTTGTCCCAGCCCTACTAGACACATGCTAAAACTTGAGTGCTTTAGAATAAAAATGGCGATTCTTGCCAAAAGGTTAAAGCAACGTCCCCAATCCCTGACTTCATCTCTCGCCACAACATCCCTTCCCCCCTCAAACACACCTGACCTGCGCTGACCTCTGCCATTTGGTTCAGTTTAAAAGTGAAAGCACATGCATGAGCAAACGCAACACGCTCATGGAAATGAGCCACAGCTGCATTTATAAACATACACATTTATGGGTCATTGTTACAATACTCAAATAATAAACACTGATGAATTAAAGTGGCATGAAATTAAGTAAGTGTCCAAATTAAACGGCTTCTCAAACAAGAACAAATGTAGGGCATTTGAATGCTGAAAATAAGTATTTCCTGAGTTCAACTCACAGCGTCTGCAGGTTGGCGAGGCCTCGAAACGCTCCGTCTGCGATGAAACTGATCCGGTTGTTTCCGATGTGGAGCTGCTCGAGGACACTGAGTCCAACGAAACTGGCTTCCTCCAAACGGGTCAGCTGGTTCCAGTTCAGATCACTGACAGACAGAGCATTCGACATAATTAAACGAGTAAAGTGTCCATCATATGTGCCCTATATAAGTAGGGACATGTTCGCAGCGTCATCATTGACATACTATTATAGTTTGTGAATATTTTGGGACGTCTAGAGAAGTAAAGTTGACTCACAGCTCAGCGAGTTTCTGGCAGAACTCCCACGCGTCGGCTTTGATGCGGCTGATGGCGTTGTGAGACAGATGCAGCTGCTGCAGCGTCAGGAGTCCGTAGAGCCAGCCTTTACTCACCTCCGTCAGGTTATTGTACTCCAGCTGTCTGCTCACACACACACACACACACACACACACACGTCACATACGAGTGCTGAAGGCCTGGAGTAAAGCATGAGCGCAGGACTTCACTCACAGCACTTCCATGTTGTTCAGACCCCAGAAAGCCCCGTCCATGAGGCGTGTGACACCGTTCCTCTGGATCTTCAGCGAGCGCAGGCCGTGCAGCCCGTGAAACGTCAGACCCTCGATGCGCCGCACGCGGTTCCTGCTCAGCTCCCTGTCAATCACAAACACAAGAGTAAAGGACAGGGACACGTGCGGACCGACGGCACGAGACGGACACGAGCGAGAGCACTTACAGGTGCTGCAGGTGGGGCAGCGGGAAGATCTTGGGCGGGATGGAGCTCAGGCGGTTTTTGTTGAGTTTTAACACCAGCAGCGAGCTGGACAGATTACTGAAGCAGCCGTGCTCCATCGTAGAAATACGGTTGTTATTCATGAACCTGCAAACAAAACATTCAAACACAGATTCATGACAGGCTGACCAATTCACAGAAGCCGTAGTTACTGATAGCTTTAGCAATGGATAAATGAATAAATAATCTTTTTGGAATCTTGCATAAATATTGTGAACAATATGTTTTTGTGGTTATGTGGCTATCTAGACTGGAAACTGAAAACTCATTTAAGCCTAAAACTAATTTGACTTCAGTGATTTTGTGAACATGTAATTTGCCAACATTAGAATTTATTTTCTCATATATAATTTCTCCATTATATTGATTGTGATCTGATGGCGGTTTGAGTCGATCATTATACTGAAGAATGCCTTCTTAAAACCTGTTAAATGGAAAAATGTTAATACATCCTTTAAACAGCTACATAAGAGCTTAAAGTAGTCTGAAAGAGCTTACACTTGTCTAAAAAAAAGCTTAAGCTACACAAAAAAGCATAAACTAATTTAAAAGAGCTTACACTTGTCTAAAAAAAGCTTAAGCTAGACAAAAAAGCATAAACTCGTTTAAAAGAGCTTACACTTGTCTAAAAAAAGCTTAAGCTAGACAAAAAAGCATAAACTCGTTTAAAAGAGCTTACACTTGTCTAAAAAAAGCTTAAGCTAGACAAAAAAGCATAAACTAATTTAAAAGAGCTTACACTTGTCTAAAAAAAAGCTTAAGCTAGACAAAAAAGCATAAACTCGTTTAAAAGAGCTTACACTTGTCTAAAAAAAAGCTTAAGCTAGACAAAAAAGCATAAACTAATTTAAAAGAGCTTACACTTGTCTAAAAAAAGCTTAAACTAGACTAAAAAAGGCATAAACTCATTTAAAAGAGCTTACACTTGTCTAAAAAAAAGCTTAAGCTAGACAAAAAAGCATAAACTCATTTAAAAGAGCTTACACTTGTCTAAAAAAAAAAGCTTAAACAAGGCTAAAAAAGCTTAAACTAGACTAAAAACAAATTAGTCCAAAAAAGCTTAAATTAGTCTAAAAGAGCATAAACTAGCCTAAGTGCTTAAAATAGTCTAAAAAAAAAAGCTTAAACGAATAAGAAAAGCTTTAGCTAGTCTAAAAAGATCTTAAATTAGTCTAAAAAAAGCTTAAACTAGTCTAAAAAGCATAGACTAGTTTAAAAGAGCTTAAATTAATAATCAAAAACTTTAACTAGTCTAAAAAGAACACAAACAAGTTAAAGCTTTGGTTACTCATTTAAGCTCTTTTAAACTAGTCTATGATTTTTTATTCTGGTTTAAACAAGTCTAAAAAGAGCATAAACTAGGCGGTTTTTGTTGAGTTTTAACACCAGCAGCGAGCTGGACAGATTACTGAAGCAGCCGTGCTCCAGCGTAGAAATACGGTTGTTATTCATGAACCTGCAAACAAAACATTCAAACACAGATTCATGACAGGCTGACCAATTCACAGAAGCCGTAGTTACTGATAGCTTTAGCAATGGATAAATGAATAAATAATCTTTTTGGAATCTTGCATAAATATTGTGAACAATATGTTTTTGTGGTTATGTGGCTATCTAGACTGGAAACTGAAAACTCATTTAAGCCTAAAACTAATTTGACTTCAGTGATTTTGTGAACATGTAATTTGCCAACATTAGAATTTATTTTCTCATATATAATTTCTCCATTATATTGATTGTGATCTGATGGCGGTTTGAGTCGATCATTATACTGAAGAATGCCTTCTTAAAACCTGTTAAATGGAAAAATGTTAATACATCCTTTAAACAGCTACATAAGAGCTTAAAGTAGTCTGAAAGAGCTTACACTTGTCTAAAAAAAAGCTTAAGCTACACAAAAAAGCATAAACTCATTTAAAAGAGCTTACACTTGTCTAAAAAAAAGCTTAAGCTACACAAAAAAGCATAAACTAATTTAAAAGAGCTTACACTTGTCTAAAAAAAGCTTAAGCTAGACAAAAAAGCATAAACTCGTTTAAAAGAGCTTACACTTGTCTAAAAAAAAGCTTAAGCTAGACAAAAAAGCATAAACTCGTTTAAAAGAGCTTACACTTGTCTAAAAAAAAGCTTAAGCTAGACAAAAAAGCATAAACTAATTTAAAAGAGCTTACACTTGTCTAAAAAAAAGCTTAAGCTAGACAAAAAAGCATAAACTCATTTAAAAGAGCTTACACTTGTCTAAAAAAAAAAGCTTAAACAAGGCTAAAAAAGCTTAAACTAGACTAAAAACAAATTAGTCCAAAAAAGCTTAAATTAGTCTAAAAGAGCATAAACTAGCCTAAGTGCTTAAAATAGTCTAAAAAAAAGCTTAAACGAATAAGAAAAGCTTAAACTAGTCTAAAAAAGCATAGACTAGTTTAAAAGAGCTTAAATTAATAATCAAAAACTTTAACTAGTCTAAAAAGAACACAAACAAGTTAAAGCTTTTGTTACTCATTTAAGCTCTTTTAAACTAGTCTATGATTTTTTATTCTGGTTTAAACAAGTCTAAAAGAGCATAAACTAGCCTAAAAGTCCTCAAACTATAGTAGTCAACATTTAAAGTGGATCAAAACCTTTTATCAAAGTTGTCCTAAAACTTTTTTTAGGACAACTTTGATGAAATTTTTTGATCCACTTCAAATGTTGACTACTGTAGTTTAAAAGAGCTTAAACAAGTCTAACAAAACCTTTAACTAAGCTGAGCTTCAACAAGTCCTTAAACTAGCCTAAAAGTGCTTGAACTAGTTCAATAGAGCTTAAACTATTCTAAAAGTGCATAAAACTAACCTAACCCCCAGTTTCACAGACAAGGTTTAAGTTATTCCCAGACTAAAATGCATTTGAGCTGTTTTAACTGAAATTAACTTGCACTGACATATCTTAAACTATGTCAGAGCCATTGTTTTGTCTCAAGATCAGCAATATTTATTCTAGTGAATGTTTATAAAAGCTACTTAAATGCCCTAATTGAACTAATCTTGGCTTAGGGTAAGCCCTGTCTGTGAAACCGGGCCTATAAGTGCTTAAACTAGTGTAAAAGTGCTTAAAATAGTCTAAAAAGAGCTTAAAGCTGACGGTTAGCAGTTTTAACACACAGTGTTGAGGAGCGTGAGACTTCTGCAGGTTTCTGGAAAGCAGGTCAGTTCAGAACAGAAGAAGGACTCACAGGTTTTTCAGAGGAAGTGCAGGAAAAGCCCCGGCCCGAACCTCCACAATATTGTTGTTGCTAAGGTCCAGCGTCTCCAGGGCAACCAACGAACTGAGCCGCTCTGACGATATCCTCGAGATTTTGTTGTTTGCTCTGAAAACAGAAACAGGGGCATTACAGACAGCAGATTTCAGCGCACAGGTGAAGCCGGTCGCAGCGTCTCTCCGGCTCTGATGTCAGCACGCCTCACAACAGGTCAAAACAGCCCTTGGGTTTAGAAGTGTGTTATTTGGTTTATAAGGTAATTACTAACAAGGTATTTAAACTAAAAAAAAAACCCTGCCAATTACGCGGATGATGAAGCCCATTCCCTCAGTGAAAGCGCCGCTGACGAGCACAGCAATTTCCCGAGCTGCACGCCTCCTAAATTGCAGTGCAGGAGCTGCTTGTGTTAGAAACATGGACGGCACAGAGCCGCCTTTGTGTGTCAGACACGCTGAACACATTCCCTGGACTCGCGGCGCTCCGCAGGTCTCACACAGACTCGGTTTGGATTGCGTTTATGCAGGTGAAGCTGAGCGTAATGCAACATAAACGCAGTGCTGACATCACAAGAGAGGACACATGATGACAAGCCAGTAATCTAAATCTCTAATATTCTTGTTCTAGTTTAAGAAAAGCCCACAATGAACAACAAACTTTTTTTAAATCACAGAGGCATGATGGGAAACCTGTGCTTTTGTGAAGCGTAGGGGGAATGAGTCAAAGGTGTTGAGAGAGCGAGACAGATAAGACGCGGGACGTGCCGGAGCAGATCCCTCTGGAGAGACGAACGTGTGAATGAAGCATCCGATGGAAAACAAGGAAGTGAGGAATGCCACCGATGATCTTGAATCGGCGTCTTTGAAAATAACATTTCACGTTTGTCTCTTTTAGATGGAAAAAATAAACAACAAAGATGTTTCTATTAGGAATGAGATCCTGTTTATCACCTCGCTGTAATTCCTCATGACAGAATAGCCACAAAATAACCAGACACATCTCTCTGTGTCTTCAACATCTGCTGAGAGTGTGTGTGTGTGTGTGTGTTCAGGTGTGTGTGTGAGTGTGTGCTTGATCTCTCCCCCTTCTCCTCAGCGTTCACACAAACAAGCGGCTCATTGTGTCTCTCTGAGCCGCACAACTCAAATTTGTTCAACCAATTTTCAGCAAATAAGGTTGTTACACGCCGTTAGTTTAATCAGCGGCAGAGTCTGAACGGGATATTTTTAGCGCCTCGAGCTAAACGCCAAATCCTGATGACAAACATGTATGCGACACATTATGTGAAAAGCACTCAGAGTGAGATTGTTTCCACATAAAGTCGATTGTGAAAGCAGCGCTGCGAATGTTTGGCACGTCAGCACGTTATGAGAGTTATTAGACGCTCGCTGAATTTCACAATGCAGACACTTTCCACACCGTGTGTGTGTTTCTGGCAGATGAGACTAAAGGGAAAAAAAGTCAAGTTGGCTCTGAGATGAGCAGAGAAGAGCTCACACACACACACACACACACACATGGTCTGAAACACATTAACTTCAACTCAATTTCAACATATTTTCCTCATGCTGTAAAGATCCTGCTGCATTACATTAATAAGCAAACAAATCATCCTCAAACTGAGCGGATCGACCAAATCGTTTCACTTCATCACTACTGTTAATATGGTTATTTCAACTGGAAATTCAATGGAAAATAGTTGAGATTTTAAAGTGGTCATGATGAGTATTGTCTGATAATCCAGATAATTAAAAAAAAAAAAAAGTCTAAAAAAGTGGTTTACAAGAGCTTAAACCAAACAAATAGAGCAAAAGCTAGACTAAAATAGCTTAAATTAGTCTAAAAAAAGCTTAAACGACTAAAAACTACACTTAAGACTAGTCTAAAAATGCTTCAGCTAGACAAATAGAGCTTAATCTAGTCTAAGAGAGTTTAAAGTAAACTAAAAGATCTTAAACTACACTAAAAGAGCTTAAATTAGACTAAAAAACTGAAACTAGACAAAGAGCTTAAACTGTTTTTAAAGGCTTAATCTAGAGTAAAAAAAGTATAAACTAAAAGATCTTAAACCAAACTAAGAGCTAAAGCTAGAATAAAAGAGTTTAAAGCAAACTAAAAGAGCTTAAACTACACTAAAATGCTGAAACTAGACTTAAGAGAAGAGTTTAAACTGTTCTTTTAAAAGGCTTAAACTAGACTAAAATAGCTTAAACCAAACTAAAAAGCTTCAAGTAGACTAAAAGAGCTCAAAATATACTTAAAACTAGTCTAAAAATCTTTAACTAGACTAAAGGAGCTTAAAATAGACTTTAAAAAGCTTAAACTAGACTTAAAACTAGTCTAAAAAAAAGCTTAAAGCTTAAGTGAGTCAAGATGAAACTAGACTTAAAGGCCCGGTTTCACAGACAGGGCTTAGACTAAGCCAGGATTAGGCCTTAGTTCAATTAGAGCATTTAAGTAGCTTTTATAAACATTGCCTAGAAAAAAAACATTACTGGTGTGCATCTTGAGACAAAACAATGGCACGGACATATTTTAAGATATGTCAGTGTAAGTTGCTTTCAGTTAAAAAAGGCTATAATATACATTTTAGTCTGGGACTAGCTTAAGCCTTGTCTGTGAAACCAGGTGAAAGAGCTTAAACTGTTCTTTAAAAAGGCTTAAACTAGACTTAAAAAGGCAAGAACAGCTAAAAATAGCAAAACTACTAGGCAATTAGAGCTGCACGATTCTGGATGAACTGAGAATAACGATTTTTTTTTTGTTTAAAATGGAGATCACGATTCTCCCATGATTCTGAACAGATAACTAAAAATAACACGTAATTTGTAAAACTGCAGTCTATTTAAAAAGTTTAATACGAATTATTATTTTAAAAAAAAAATCGGATTGAATGAATGATTCAATGACTCACTCATGAAGACTTCACTTGTTACATTACTGGATGAATCAGCATTTTTGAACGAAACTCGAATGAATGATTCAATGACAAATACATTTTTAACAGTCACTTATCGCCACCTACTGGTGTAACGATGTAGTTGATGCAATCTTTATTTGAAGCGTCAAGAGTTCGCTCTATTTTGATGGCTACCGTAGACATCAGTGTTTATATCCAAACTATAAACTTTTATCTCAGTAATTCTGTGATAATATAAGACAGAAATAACGATACGGTGATGCTGCTTCATATCTATACATGACAACAGATCTCTCTGGCTCGCTGTGATTGAACTTATCAAAGGTTTAATGAGAATGAGTGGGTATCTGAATAGAGATCGGCTCTATAGCAGCTCTATAGGCAATTCTGACTCTAATTTGATTGGACGAGTGACACTGAAGACACACACAAGATCAATGTGCCACAACTGAACGTCACTTTGCATTGTCTAAAAACAAAAAACACCATCTTTACTTAGTTGGGATGTGTTGTCATGCATTACACAATTTTTTTAATTGTTCTCAAGTGTAAATAAAGCAGTCATTAATATCTCCACTGCAGTATAAATGCGATTGACATCTCTAGCGCTGCATACGAGAGCGAGCGAGAGCGAGCCGTACGGGGGTCTGGGGTATCGTATAGCTCCTGCCTCTTATTTAAACAGTCTCTCAGACTGAGCGTCTCTCGGCTTTGACCCTTCAGCCCACCAAAAACAAACGGCACCAGCTCCACAGCTGGGAGTAATTCACTCGCCAACACGTCAATTAATTCAACGATTTCACAGGAATTTATGGCCTTGAACAATTAAAGAGCTGTATGAAGCCAATGCTCGTGAGTAATCAGCTGGAAAATTTCACTGTCAGATTGAAGGACTGAACTTTTTTGATTCAATTCCAAATGCATGTTTCAACCACCCAAAAGACCCTAGCAACTGCCTAGAAACCACTACGATCTCATCTATCTTGACCTTCAAACCACAAGTCTTCAGATAAAGTTTTTTCCAAGACAACATAAAATGTCCAAATGTGCCACTAGACTAAACACATAAACAGAGTCTCATCGCCTGCAGTCGGATGTATCCGGACGGTGTTGTATTTAACACGGAGCGCTCAGACTCAGATGACGCTCCACACAGGCGCCGTCACAGACAAGAGACCAACAAAACCGTGCCAAACTGTGTTCTGCATCCAAGAGGAAATACCACACACACACACACACAGCTCTCGCTCACAAACTCACTCCAGACGATCTTCACCAGGGAAATTAATGTTTCATTATTTTGTCATTTTATGTGACATGTTTTCAAGAAGATGAAATCTGCTGTAAATAACCACTAATATGACAAGGAGGAATATTAAAACCAGATTCAAACTCATTCTCAAAATCACCTCATCCAATGACACTTTTTCAAACCCAAACTCTAATCCAACATCCCATCCGTTCATCTGTCAAAACGTGCCACAAACACACTCATTGGCCAGTCAAACAGATAGTCCCGCCCCCAAACTCACTCCATTGGATGAGGTCGTGTTGGGTCAGATCAATGAGTTTCACTCATGATAATGATACTCACAGAATCAGGCTGCTGAGGTTTCCAGCGTTTGGGCCCAAATCCGGCATCGACTCGAAGTCATTGTTACTCAGTTTTCTGTGAACATAAAACCCAGCGGTTACACGTGAAGATTTCATACATTCGAGGAGAAAAAAAACACAAAACGCACTCACATTTCGCTGAGGTGCGGCAGGCTGGCCAACAGCGCTTCAGGAAACGTGCGTAACTTGTTATGGCTCAGATCCCTGCGAAGAGAAAAACAGAGAATCCGTGTCACCCGACTGAAGCCAGGAGAAACTCGGGAGACAAAACACTTGTACAGTATGACATGATCACGCCAGTTCAACACAGCATTAGGAACACAATCAGTCAGAAACAAAACAACACTATTTTTGCAAATATTTAATAATACAAAAGGATCCAAAAGTGTGTTTTTGCAGTGATGCCATAGAAGATTTTTTGGTTCCCTAAAGATGTTTTTCTTATTGTGAAATCCACTATAATGAACCTTTTGTGCATTGAACAATTCCATGGATGTTGCATTTTTTTCAAGAGCACACTTATACTACTTTGATTTTGGATTTTAATATAATAATATAATAATATAATCATAAACATCCAATCAGGAGGATTCAGTAAAACATTTGTAACCAGTAATACGATTCTTGACTACAGACACTTTTTCGCTGAGGGCGAGACGGTCTGTGTTGATTTTCTGAGACGGTTCCGGAGCGTCGCGTGAAGCTGCCAGACGCCTCCGCGGCTCTCCGTCCTCCATCTGGACTCCATCAGCTCAAACGCGAGCGGCGGCGGGGAAAGTAACGACTGCTAATCTATTCACAATGCAGGGAAAGTGAGTGCCGCCTTTGATTTCCAACAGCAAACCGTGTGCGCTCGTGGAGTCAGTTTCTGGCTCTGGACGACCGTTTTACTGGAATCTCTCAGAGGTGGAGCTTCACTATAACAACTTAGTTCAAATCAGAATGAAAATGTCCTGATAATTTACTCTCCTCCATGTCATCCAAGATGTTCATGTCTTTCTTTCTTCAGTGGAAAAGAAATTAAGGTTTTCCATATAGTGGACTTCACTGGGGTTCAACGGGTTGAAGGTCCAAATGTCAGTTTCAGTGCAGCTTCAAAGAGCTCTACATGATCCCAGACGAGGAATAAGAGTCTTATCTAGAGAAACCATCGCTCATTTTCTAAAAAAAATAAAATTTATATACTTTTTAACCACAAATGCTCGTCTTGCACTGACATGAACATCTTGGATGACATGTGGGTGAATAAATTATCAGGACATTTTAATTCTGAATCTAATCCTTTAAGATGCAGATGTGAAGCCGAATGAAACAGAATTCAGTGTAAATTCAATCCATGGAGTTCATTTCCATATGATTTACACAGACATTCGTGTTTCCTGAATCAAGCTCGTCATGTGACTTAACACTCGTCACATTCAGATATCACTCTCTCAGTTCTGATAAGACTCTTCAGACTCAGTTTATCAAACTGAATTAACACTCCAGTTTATCACGTTCTCACTCCACTATCTGTCGTATCCAGACACACGGCCGAAGGATTCAAAGAGTTTATTACTCTATATAGTTTGATCTCAATCGCTCCAGAAGCGTCTCACACGATTGTGTTCCCAAACACCAGCATCCGAACGCAAGAGAACATGACAGTTTCGTCTACGAAAACTCATTTATGATGGAGGAAAAAAGAGCCCGATTGAAGCAACTTAAATTTTTATTACTGATATTTTGCTCCAGGAAGTGATGATTTTGTTCTCTTGAACACACGGGATGGAAACGCTGCAAATGTTTTATGCGATACGCCACTTTTGAACATCTGGAACGGAAACAAGGCTAATGTTTGAATCCATAACACAGATTTTCCTCTAAATGTTCACAGGTTCAGTTTGGATCTGCTGTTGTTGCCTTAAGTCAGCTTTATTTCTATATCGCTTTATACAAGTATAGTGATGATTATCTTATTCATGTACCACCACACTATTCACATCGTACTCCATCAACCTGCATTACCAAATAAATAAATAATAATTTCCAACATAAAAATGTCCAAAAACACTAAATGTTGAAGATGATAAACACTTGCTGCTTCTGATGAAGCTGGCTTTATTTTTTCACTCATATTAACATCGACTGATCCGTTTTCCAGTCTGAGTTTCCCTCAGTTGAAGGTGTCGGTTCAGAGTTGAAGAGTGTAAAACAGCTGCTGCCGTCTCAAACTCTCCACGGCACTGAAAAAACCCTGGCTCTTTCCAGATGTAAATCATGAAAAAGCTTTTTCCTTCTATTTTTCCATTCTGGCAGCGAGAGCTCTTCACAGCCAAAGACTCCAGGCCTCCATTTCTTCCTCCTCCCTCCCTCCCTCTCTCTCTCTTTCTACACATCAGCTCTTAATGGCTTCCATCTCTGGTTGGGTTTAGCTGCTAATTCAGCAGAAATAATGGGCCTGGGGAAAACAAAAGCTCAGCCAGTTTAATGCGTGAACATGTGCTGCAGAGCTGCTCGTAAATTAGCATCACCTCCTGAAGGCCCGAGGACTCGCTCCTCTCTCCAGACATTCTCCTTCAGCGCCTCAAAACAACATCTAGAAGGAATGTCTTACACTGGACACGCATCTCATGAACGCAACTGAACACCAAATACAGCAATTATAACTCTCACACCAGGGGTTTAAACTGGGGTCAGTGGAAAAATTCAGAGGAAAATGTGGAAAAAATGCAAATAAATGTATTATTATTATAATATTTATATGTAAATGAATAATATAATAGATATAATTAAATTTGACATCTCCGTTTTATTATGTTTTCTAAAGACTGGTCTGTAATGTAATAATTTTATGTTACTCTTCAACTTCATACAACTTACAGTAAACTAATGATGAATACTTTATTTTATTAAACTTTTCATCTTATAATTATGACTTACTATCTCATAATTTTGACTTAGTCAAATTTGATTTTCATCTCACAATTTTAGAATTTTTAAGTTCTAATTTTGACTTTTCATCTCATAATGACTGTCATAATTTTGAATTTTGTCACAATTTCGACTTTTAATGTTACAATTTTAACATTTTAAGTCAATTTCGACTTTCACAAATTTGATTTGTCACAATTTTGACAAGTTTTAATTTTAACTTTTCATCTCACAACTTTTTAAGTTATAATTTTGAATTTTCATACTTAGTTTCATAATTTCGACTTTTAATGTAACAAATTAGATTTTTTAAGTCATTATTTTGACTCATAATTTTGAATTTTGTCATTATTTTGACATTTAATGTCACAATTTGAAAATTTTAAGTACATTTTTTTAACTTTTCATCTCACAATTTTTGACTTTTTAAGTTATTTTGTCATAATTTTGACTCTGAATGTCACAATTGTGACCATCTTATAATGACTTAGTATGTCATAATTTCAACTTTTAATTTCACAAATTTAATTTTTGTTACTTTTCATCACAATTATGACAGTTATAATTTTGACTTTTCATACTTAGTGCATCATAATTTCGACTTTTAATGTAACAAATTCCATTTGTCACAATTTTGACTTTTTAAGTTGTAATTTTGACTTTTCATACTTAGTATGTCGATTTCAGCTTTTCATCTCATTATTACTTAGTATGATATAATTAAATTTGACATACAACTTACAGGAAACTAATGATGAATACTTTATTTTATAAGTCATAAATTAAACTTTTCATCTTATAATTATGACTTAGTATCTCCTAATTTTAACTTAATGTCAAATTTGATTTTCATCTCACAATTTTAGACTTTAAGTTCTAATTTTGACTTTATCTCATAATGAGTGTCATAATTTTGAATCTTGCCATAATTTTGACTTTTAATGTCACAATTTTTATATTTTAAGTCATAATTTCGACTTACTTTCACAAATTTGATTTGTCACAATTTTGACAAGTTTTAATTTTAACTTTTCATCTAACAATTTTGACTTTTTAAGTTATAATTTTGAATTTTCATACTTAGTGTCATAATTTCGACTTTTAATGTAACAAATTTGATTTTTTAAATAATAATTCAACTTATAATTTCAAATTGTCATTTTGACATTTAATGTCACAATTTGAAAATTTTAAGTCATTTTCAACTTTTCATCTTATAATTATGACTTAATGTAACATTTGATTTTCATCTCACAATTTTTGACTTTTTAAGTTATAAATTTGATTTTTCATACTTAGTGTGTCAAAATTTCGACTTTTAATGTAACAAATTTGACATTTTAAGTCATAATTTTGACTCTTCATTTCATAATTTTGAATTGTGTCATAATTTCGACTTTTAATGTCACAATTTTGACATGAAGTCATAATTTTGACTTCATCTTATAACTTAGTATATCATAATTTCATAATTTTAAATTTTTGTTACTTTTCATCTCACAGTTTTTACTTTTTATAATTTTGAATTTTCATACTTAGTGTCATAATTTCAACTTTAATGTAACAAATTCCATTTGTCACAATTTTGACTTTTTAAGTTGTAATTTTGACTTTTCATACTTAGTATGTCGATTTCAACTTTTCATCTCATTATTACTTAGTATGATATAATTAAATTTGACATCTCTGTTTTATTATGTTTTCTAAAGACTGGTCTGTAATGTAAGAGTTAAATCTATGTTTCTCTTCAACTTCATACAACTTACAGTAAACTAATGATGAGTAGAAAAAGGATAGAGTGTGTAAATATTTTCCAGGCAGCATTGTACACATTTATAACTGTGTAAATGGGATGATTATATGAAAGGGGCCTCTCGCATATTTCAGACTCCATGGCATCAAAAAGTCCTGACATACAAGAGAAAAGTGTGAAAGCCTGTTTAATTACAATGTGTTTGTTCTTCATGAATAAAGTAACACATGCAAATGAAGTCCTGTGAGCAGAACAACAAGACACCAGTTGCTAAAAGCTTTCAAAAGTTGAGATAAATTACTAACAGTTTAGTCGTGTTATTATTATGTTGATGAAAATATGGAGTTTAAATTATTGTGGTTTTGATTAGATTATTTGGGCCTTTAAACTGCACACACACACACACGCACACACACACACACACACCAGAGGAAAATCGATCAAACTAACTCAACATTGTCAGAACTATCAGTGTCACTGTATAGACGGAGAAAAGTTTGTTTACACTAGTTTAAGGCTTGTTTGTTTAAGTAGTTTTTCACTTTAGTGACCTATAAACAGTCTGCGCACTGTTATCATTTTCTCCGTTGTGTTTTTGTCAGATTTAACAGCAGAAAGTGAATGTTTTGATCGTGTTGCAGTGAGAGAGACACAAAGGATCTGAGGTAAAACACTCACAGACGCGTGATCCGCGCGGGCAGCCGCTCCGCGATCCGGCCGTGTTTTAATCCACTGCAGTCGGCGAAAGATCCCACACACGAGCACACAGACGGGCACTGGTCCGGTTCCGAGCGGTCCGAGTCTCCGTGAACCGCTTTAAATCCCGTAACGTGAAACACGAGCAGCACGAAGCTCACAGCGCGAGCGGGCTGCGGCATTTTCACCTCAACAAAAAAACTAATAAAAAGTTCGCAAAATCGATCCTTAAAAGTGTAAAATCCGAACGAATGTGAAGGAGAACAGAGTTCTCGGCAGGTCCGCGTCAACAGAATCTCGTTTTCGCGTTTAATATCATGAATAAAAGCGCAGAAATCAGCGCCTCACCGTCCGCTCCATCTCTGAGGAACTTTTTTCCACCGCGCTGGAATCAGAGCAGCATTCCGCGGCGCGCGCTCCCGTGGGCGGAGACACACGACGATCGCCGAACAGCGAGAGGGATTCTGGGTAATGTAGTACAGACAGACAGATACAGTTGACTTTATTATGGAAGCACATTTCATTTCCCCCACATTAGAAAAAAAAAATCATGCTTTGGTGTAAATCATAATTATAAAAAGTCATCACTAGAATGTCATCATTTCTACTTTGTATGTCACAGTTATGATTTTTAAGTTAGAATTTCAACTTTTTGTCATAATTTTGACTTTTTATGTCTTCATTTTGACTTTTTAAGTTATAATTTTGACTTTTCATCTTATAATTATGACTTAGTATGTCATAATTTCGACTTAATGTCAAATTGGATTTTCATCTTACAATTTTGATGTTTTAAGTTATAATTTTGACTTTTCATACTTAGTGTCATAATTTCGACTTTTAATGTAACAAATTTGACTTTTTAAGTCATAATTTTGACTTTTTATTTTATAGTCTTATAATTTTAATTTAATGTCACAAATTTGATTTTCATCTTACAACTTTGACTTTTTAAGTTATAATGTTGACATTTCATACTTAGTGTGTCATAATTTCTACTTTTAATGTCACAATTTTGAAATTTTAAGTCATAATTTCGACTGTCAACTATGTCAAATTTGATTTTTGTCACAATTTTAACTTTTTAAGTCTTAATTTTTATTTTTCATCTCACAATTTTGACATACTTAGTATGTCACTTTCAACTTTTCATCTCATTATTACTTAGTATGTCATAATTTCGACTTTTAATGTCAAAAATGACACTTTTTAAGTCATAACTTTGACTTTTTATATCATAATTTTAAGCAGTGTGTCAATTTCAACATATATGTCATAATTATGATTCACAAAAGCATTATTTTCTCTTATGTTGTGGAAACGGTTACAGTTAAACAAGACCAGCTTGCATGAAATCACTTGAATGTAAAAAACTGTTTAATGTGAAATACAGACGATTTGATTTAATGCGTTTTACAGTACTGGCCCTTAAAACACGAATAAAGACATACTGGAGAGAAACTGATGGATTCACAACTACATTAGCTATTCAAATGAAATACACACATGAGTCTGAGGCGTCACCGAGTTTGCAGCTGTTTGTGAGCCTCGTTTGTGACACAAAGGGCTGATTTCTGCTCCATTGACACACAGAAGAGCTGGTGACGCGTGTTTTGTGTGTCTGTTCCTGTATAATGAGGTGTGAATGAGCTTCACCCCTTCAGTCTGACGCTTTATTTCCTAAACCTATCAAAGGGGGTGTTTTCACTGAACCAGAGCTGTTTTACCTTTACAGGAAAAAAAAGTTTGTGATCCTGAGTTCGTTCTGAATTCACGACATGTTTCATTGCTTTACCTTGACGATCATTATGAATTATAAGTAGGTTAGTGGCTGGAGTGAATATTTGATTGTCCCACATGATCAGAGGGACAAACAGGCATAAATCAATTCTTATTAAGCAAACTGCATGTGCTTTCATTGCTAATCATGAATATGGCCAGAAGCAAACAGACAGAACTGAGATGATCGTCTGCTTCTGCAGTGTTACTTTTAAAAGTAATTTGTTACAATATTGCGTCACTCCCTAAAAAAGTAACTGTTACTTTTTATGGAATGGAATGCGTTGTTACTTTTGTGTTACTTTTTTCTCACTTGGGCTGGGTTTGCGATACTTATTAGAAAAAGTAACATATTTAATTGTAAATGTAAATGTAATGCGTTACTTTACTAGTTACTTTAAAAGTAATCTGATTACATAACTAGTGTTACTTGTAATCTAGTAGTTTTTATTGATGAAATGACTAAAAAATATGAATGTAGTATCTTTAGTGTAAAAGATGACTGTACGTTCTCTCTCTCTCTGTGGTCCAGACCCCTTAAATCGAGTCCTGAGAGCGAGTCTCGGGGTCTGTGGACAGGTGCCAGTCATTATACTCAGAATAGCAACAGCCAGCAGAAAAACGTGTCTTCCCAGCATGCCCTGCTCTGATGGCTCCTCTCAGCCAGTACAAACACGAGCGGAGGGGTGTTTTTTACAGCTGACGGTGTTTACGTGTGGAAGAAGGGCCGATTCTGTGCAGAGAGACGGACGGATTCATTCCTGCAGGTATCTGCACTGCGGTCTGTGGAGGAGCCGGGAATTCTGGGTATTTTGGAACTTCAGTTGTTTGTTCAGGCAAGAATCACTATCACTGTTTCATCATTGACCCTAAAAAGCTACTGTATCATATCAACATGATCCATACTTTATCAGTCAACGTTTAATAAATTATTAATTTTCTACTATTATCTCATGTCAGGCTTTAAAGAGAGCTGCACGTGCACAAAAACAGATACACGGATCACATGAACAAAGAGTCAAACATGAAGTGAGCATCTGCACGCTGAACAGGTCGGGATGTGGAAGGTGTTTGTGTGCGATGTGTGGCCGCTCTCAAACACAACCCATCTCTGTGAGTCCGAGCCGCTCATAAAGAGAGCAGTGTGCGGCACACTCCGCGCTCACCATACATGCCTCTTATAATTAATGAAATTACACACTGAATCACTGAGTTTGTCCTCAGGGCCGCGAGCCAGACGCTCCAGACCTCGACCTAGCTTCTCTCTGGGTTATGAACAAACGTTCTTCCAGTAACGTTAACAGAACGTTCGTTCAATGTTTATGCCAATGTTAATGTTCTCAAAACGTTAGCATAAAAACATTATTTATACATGTTTTTTCTGAAACATTTCAGTTGGACGCTCGTCTAACGTTTTTTTAAATGTTTCTACTTGTTTCAGAATGTTCAGAGAACATTCAAAAGTAACGTTCCCATAATGTTTGAAGAATGATACACTGGAATGTTCCCTTAACGTTTACATAACCAAGAAAAAACATTTTTAAAACATTTTGAACATACAGAAATAATGTTTTCATTGCTTAATGTTAGAAAAACTTTCTTAGAATATATTTTTGTTAGCAGCGAGAGAACATTCTGGCAAGGTTCTCTTAACGTTATGAATAAACGTTCTTCCAGTAACGTTAATAGAATGTTCGTTCAATGTTATCTGATCATTAGTAATGTTCTTAGAACGTTCTGGCAAGGTTCTCTTAACGTTATGAATAAACGTTCTTCCAGTAACGTTAATAGAATGTTCGTTTAATGTTATCTGATCTTTAATAATGTTCTCAGAACGTTCTGGCAACATTCTCGCAACGTTATGAACAAACATTCTTCCAGTAACGTTAGTAGAACGTTCGTTTAATGTTATCTGGTCCTTAATAATGTTCTCAGAATGTTCTGGCAACATTCTCTCAACGTTATGAACAAACGTTCTTCCAGTAACGTTAATAGAATGTTCGTTTAATGTTATCTGATCTTTAATAATGTTCTCAGAACGTTCTGGCAACATTCTCGCAACGTTATGAACAAACGTTCTTCCAGTAACGTTAGTAGAACATTCGTTTAATGTTATCTGATCTTTAATAATGTTCTCAGAACGTTCTGGCAAGGTTCTCTCAACGTTATGAACAAACGTTCTTCCAGTAACGTTAATAGAACGTTTGTTCAAAGTTATCTGGTCCTTAATAATGTTCTCAGAACGTTCTGGCAAGGTTCTCTTAACGTTATGAACAAACGTTCTTCCAGTAATGTTAATAGAATGTTCGTTCAATGTTATCTGATCATTAGTAATGTTCTTAGAACGTTCTGGCAAGGTTCTCTTAACGTTATGAACAAACGATCTTCCAGTAACGTTAATAGATTGTTTGTTCAAAGTTATCTGGTCCTTAATAATGTTCTCAGAACGTTCTGGCAACATTCTCTCAACGTTACGAACAAACGTTCTTCCAGTAACGTTAATAGAACGTTTGTTCAAAGTTATCTGGTCCTTAATAATGTTCTCAGAACGTTCTGGCAACATTCTCTCAACGTTATGAACAAACGTTCTTCCAGTAACGTTAGTAGAACGTTCGTTTAATGTTATCTGATCTTTAATAATGTTCTCAGAACGTTCTGGCAACATTCTCGCAACGTTATGAACAAACGTTCTTCCAGTAACGTTAGTAGAACGTTCGTTTAATGTTATCTGGTCCTTAATAATGTTCTCAGAATGTTCTGGCAACATTCTCTCAACGTTATGAACAAACGTTCTTCCAGTAACGTTAGTAGAACATTCGTTTAATGTTATCTGATCTTTAATAATGTTCTCAGAACGTTCTGGCAACATTCTCTCAACGTTATGAACAAACGTTCTTCCAGTAACGTTAGTAGAACGTTCGTTTAATGTTATCTGATCTTTAATAATGTTCTCAGAACGTTCTGGCAACATTCTCTCAACGTTATGAACAAACGTTCTTCCAGTAACGTTAATAGAACGTTTGTTCAAAGTTATCTGGTCCTTAATAATGTTCTCAGAACGTTCTGGCAAGGTTCTCTTAACGTTATGAACAAACGTTCTTCCAGTAACGTTAGTAGAACGTTCGTTTAATGTTATCTGGTCCTTAATAATGTTCTCAGAACGTTCTGGCAACATTCTCTCAACGTTATGAACAAACGTTCTTCCAGTAACGTTAATAGAACGTTTGTTCAAAGTTATCTGGTCCTTAATAATGTTCTCAGAACGTTCTGGCAACATTCTCTCAACGTTATGAACAAACGTTCTTCCAGTAACGTTAATAGAACGTTTGTTCAAAGTTATCTGGTCTTTAATAATGTTCTCAGAACGTTCTGGCAAGGTTCTCTTAACGTTATGAACAAACATTCTTCCAGTAACGTTAATAGAACGTTCGTTTAATGGTATCTGATCTTTAATAATGTTCTCAGAACGTTCTGGCAACATTCTCTCAACATTATGAACAAACGTTCTTCCAGTAACGTTAGTAGAACGTTCGTTTAATGTTATCTGATCCTTAATAATGTTCTCAGAACGTTCTGGCAACATTCTCTCAACGTTATGAACAAACGTTCTTCCAGTAACGTTAGTAGAACGTTTGTTTAATGTTATCTGGTCCTTAATAATGTTCTCAGAACGTTCTGGCAACGTTCTCTCAACGTTATGAACAAACGTTCTTCCAGTAACGTTAATAGAACGTTTGTTCAAAGTTATCTGGTCCTTAATAATGTTCTCAGAACGTTCTGGCAAGGTTCTCTTAACGTTATGAACAAACGTTCTTCCAGTAACGTTAGTAGAACGTTCGTTTAATGTTATCTGATCTTTAATAATGTTCTCAAAACGTTCTGGCAAAGTTCTCTCAACGTTATGAACAAACGTTCTTCCAGTAACGTTAATAGAACGTTTGTTCAAAGTTATCTGTTCTTTAATAATGTTCTCAGAACGTTCTGGCAAGGTTCTCTTAACGTTATGAACAAACGTTCTTCCAGTAACGTTAATAGAACGTTTGTTCAAAGTTATCTGTTCTTTAATAATGTTCTCAGAACGTTCTGGCAAGGTTCTCTTAACGTTATGAACAAACGTTCTTCCAGTAACGTTAATAGAACGTTCGTTCAAAGTTATCTGTTCTTTAATAATGTTCTCAGAACGTTCTGGCAAGGTTCTCTTAACGTTATGAACAAACATTCTTCCAGTAACATTAATAGAACGTTCGTTTAATGTTATCTGATCTTTAATAATGTTCTCAGAACGTTCTGGCAACATTCTCTCAACGTTATGAACAAACGTTCTTCCAGTAACGTTAGTAGAACGTTCGTTTAATGTTATCTGATCTTTAATAATGTTCTCAGAACGTTCTGGCAACATTCTCTCAACGTTATGAACAAACGTTCTTCCAGTAACGTTAGTAGAACGTTCGTTTAATGTTATCTGGTCCTTAATAATGTTCTCAGAACGTTCTGGCAACGTTCTCTCAACGTTATGAACAAACGTTCTTCCAGTAACGTTAATAGAACGTTTGTTCAAAGTTATCTGGTCCTTAATAATGTTCTCAGAACGTTCTGGCAAGGTTCTCTCAACGTTATGAACAAACGTTCTTCCAGTAACGTTAATAGAACGTTTGTTCAAAGTTATCTGGTCCTTAATAATGTTCTCAGAACGTTCTGGCAAGGTTCTCTTAACGTTATGAACAAACGTTCTTCCAGTAACGTTAATAGAACGTTCGTTCAAAGTTATCTGATCTTTAATAATGATCTTAATGAAGTTCAGATGTATCAGCAAAAGGGGGTGACAGTGAACCAACATCTGGATGTTTTATATTCTACTGTATCTGTATTTGTCAGATCAAACCAGGACACACACTACACTAATTAGTGCACTTGTATGGTAAACTAGTGATCACGTTTGAGGTTGTTAAACATCGACTGGGGCAGAAACAACTATTGACTGTGTCTGAAATGTAATTATCTTGTTCACTGGAGCAGTCCTTCATTTACAGCTCAACAAACACACACAAGTTCACACTACAATACAAAATCATCCCTCAAATAAAGAACCAATCTGCAACCTGATCTGTAATCGATTTAAAAAATCTCACTGCTTTAAAATCAGCTCTAATATGTTCTAAGAACAGTTCCCATCAAATGTAAGTTCATTAACATTCTATTGTATCATTCTTCAAACATTATGTGAACGTTACTTTTGAATGAAGCAGTAACATTTAAAAAACATTAGATGAACGTTCAACTAAAATGTTTCAGAAAAATATTCTATTAACAACACTTTTTGCTAACGTTTTGAGAACATTATTAAAGACAGACTTTCAACCAACGTTCTATTAACGTTATTTAGTTTAGAGAGAATGTTTCTGAGAATGACGAAACAGATACGAGACGGCATGATCCATTTTTCTCTCAGCAGGACTTCTAGTGTGAAAGAAGTTGTAAAAATAGAGGCCAGATGCTCCAGTGAGCGATCCATCTTCTCCCAGAACTGCAGAGGAAAAAAACTGAGAATGGAAAAGGAGAAAAAGCAACAGAAGTGAAGCCAAAGATGTGAACACCCCGACTGAGGCCCGTCCAACGTTATTAAAACAGGCCCGATGATAGAGACAGATCTCAGCTGACGATCACATCGCTGAATGACAAAACCAGATTGAGCAGCGAGAGCGTCTCAACACGTGCGTTTCTCTCTGTCCTGCCGTTAAGGCACATTTTGAAATGCATAATCTAGCAGTGTTGTAGAGTGTAGAGTGTATGGAAGTAATTGAGAAAGATGGACCACAATTACACAGAACTATGTTTGGACAAAACAACAACCTTACTGGATATATAATCATTCAGCTGATGATTTTAAAGGATTAGTATTTCCTTTACTCACGCCCATGTCACCCAAGTTTATGTCAACCTTCAACCCGTTGAACCTCAGTGAAGTCCACTATATGGATATTTTCCCTGTTGGATTGTTCTAGTTTTTATCTTCATTGTTTAGTTTGACTATCTTCTTTGTTTGTGTTATATATATAAAGAGTGTGTGTGTGTGTGTGTGTGTGTGTGAGAGAGAGAGTCTTACCTCTCAGGTAGGTCCTTCAGGGTGTCTTGGAGGGGTGAAGTCACAACATCTAGCTTCTGGAGTGCCTCAGGGCTCGGTGTTTGGACCGCCTCTCTTCTCCATCTACATGTCACCACTAGGATCTGTCATTCAGAAACATGGCTTTTCCTTTCACTGCTATGCTGAAGACACACAACTCTACCTCTCGTTCCAGTCAGACGATCTGACAGCAGCTGCTCGCATCTCTGCCTACCTGACAGACATTTCTTGCTGGATGAAGAACCACCACCTTCAACTCAACTTCACAAAGACAGAACACAAAAAATACAAATATACAAAAAATATGCATAAGAGCAAACAGCAGTTATTTGCAACAATCTAAAGCTGCATGTTGTATTGTGGCATACAGTATTTTTTTTTTTTGTGTGCAAATGTAGTAGATTATCCAATTACACATAAAATACAGAGCAGAAACAGCATGACGAATGTAAGTTCTGAACAGAATCTACATCAGGTTTCACTCCAATGGAAAATCTGATTGAATCAGCTCAATGACGCCACCTGGAGGCAGTGACATTATTCAACACCAGACTTCGATATGATTTTCTCAGAACACATGAATATTTCTTTATATAAAGTTGGATAAGGATATATCAACTATATTTTCGCACAGCTCTGTATAAAGTTGGATATACAGCTAATTAAAAGTAAGATTTTCATACGCAGTCATATTCTGAATTAGGAAATCATTACAGAGCAGCCAAATATAATTCATGAGAAACAGAAACGATTAGTTCGATTCAAGAGTCCTTTTGATCAGTTGTCACGTGACTGGCATAAAATGAACGAATCATTCATAAACAAGTTATAAACAAACGTTATTCCAGTAACATTGGTTCAAAGGTCCTTAAAGGATTAGTTCACTTTCAAATAAAAATGTCCTGATAATTTAATTTAGATGTTCATGTCTTTCTTTCTTCAGTGGAAAAGAAATGAAGGTTTTTGAGGAAAACATTCCAGGATTTTTCTCCATATAGTGGACTTCACTGGGGTTCAACGGGTTGAAGGTCCAAATGTCAGTTTCAGTGCAGCTTCAAAGAGCTCTACATGATCCCAGACGAGGAATAAGAGTCTTATCTAGAGAAACCATCGGACATTTTCTAAAAAAAAAAAAAAGTAAAAAAATTATACGTTTTAACCATAAATGCTCATCTTGAACTAGCTCTCTTCTTCTTCTCTATTATAATTCCAGCAGTGAGACACTGCTAAGTGTATTACTGCCCTCCACAGGTCAAAGTTTGAACTAAATTGTCATATACAATATGCTAGTGCAAGTATATAACAATTAGTTCAAACTTTGACCTGTGGAGGGCAGTAATACACTTAGCAGTGTCTACACTGCTGGAATTCTAATAGAGAAGAAGAAGAGAGCTAGTTCAAGATGAGCATTTATGGTTAAAATGTATATAATTTTATTTATTTATTTAGAAAATGAGTGATGGTTTCTCTAGATTAGACTCTTATTCCTCGTCTGGTATCATGTAGAGCTCTTTGAAGCTGCACAAACTAATTTTGACCTTTAACCATTTGGAGTCCATTGAAGTCCACTATATGGAGAAAAATCCTGGAATGTTTTCATCAAAAACCTTAATTTCTTTTCGACTGAAGAAAGGAAGACATGAACATCTTTGGATAACATGGGGGTGAGTAAATTATCAGGAAATTTTTAATTTGAAAGTGAACTAATCCTTTAATAATGTTCTCAAAACGTTAGCATAAAAACGTTAATTTAATATTTTTTTCCCCTGAAATGTTTTAGTTGGACGTTCATCTAATGTTCTTTTAAATTGTTTTAAAACATTCAGAGAACATTCAAAAGTAACGTTCCGATGTTTTATGTTCACATAACTGTCGCAAAAAAGTTTTGAACGTTTTATAACTTAATGGGAACGTTTTTACAGCTCTTTTTTATTTATTTATTTATTTTTATTATTATTGCCTTAAACCAACAATGTTCTTACAACATATTTTTGTTGGCATATTCGCTGTTGTGAAGTAATCCGCACTCAGTGATCACGTGTCCATCTGAAAGACCATTACTTTGTTCCAAGTAAAACTGCGGTTAATCCAAACCTGTTTCTCCAAACGGTCTCATTTGATTAATGTGATATTTTTGTCTTTCCTCTTTGGCAAAAGAACGTGTTTACGACAAAATATATTTCTCCCTGCTGATTGTTTCAGTACAATAAGCCCCGTTTTAAGAGTTTTAAAATTTTGTGACTGGAATAACAAACAAAGAGCTGCGCTCGTGCGCTCCCTTACATTATAACTATTTATTTTACGTTGTGACGACGTTGCAGACGGTAAACTTCCCGGATACAAACATGACTGGTATTCATTGCACCGCCCACCGAACCACACGCCTGCCTCGTAACCAATCGCGTAGCGTGCGCGTCACGCTGTATCATTAATATGCATGAGCCAAGCCTCCGCGAGTGACGTCACTGCATCCGTCCGCAGAGCGAGTGATTCAAACGCGCGTGCGGAGCGTCTTTCTGCAGCAGCGACTGAAGGTCAGAGAGACGGACAGCACACTGACACGCGGACCTGAAGGTAATTTATGATATGATGATGATAATGATGATAATGATGATGTGTTTGGCGCTGCCGGGACAGTCCCGTTATCAGAATGATGCTGAACAGGAAATATCAACAAATGATGATGTGCATCATGATAATATATTTCCATTTAAATGCATTCACACTTAATAAGGCCGACTGCAGATTATCGTGATGTATGCACAAATGTGATGAATATTAATGAATATATGGACCGGTTGCATCCGGTCTGAATCAGCATCGGTCCTCCGCATCCCGAGAGTAGAAGTGAATAGAATGCCGCTTCTATATTTATCCGGCTTTCATGCTGTAAGCGGGTTTGGCTCATCTGGGTCACTTCAGCGGGTCACGTGACGGGCGTCTCTGTCTGAGGAGATTCAGCATGTGTTTATTATGTTCAGAAATAAAGACGAGCATGATATCATTGGCAGGCCGCTATAATGTAATACTGTTATCTGATATTATAACTGCTACATTATCAGACAGAAACACCCTAAACTGCTGCTGAGCTCAGTCCAACCTCACTGTACAGTTAGTTTTTGTTAATATTTTAGTTATATTTTATATTTTAATTAAAGTTTTAGTAATTTTGGTGTGTTTTTGTCACTTTTATTTAGTTTGAGATATTTTAGTACTTCAACTTTTTTGAAATATTTAAGTTTTATCTCAAATAATGAATGTTTTGTATGTTTTACGCTGGGAGGAATGTAAGGACCGCTGAAGCACAAACATCTAGAGGCTGCGTCCTGAAGGAGACGCCCGGTGCTCTTTCATCAACATACCGCTTTACAAACGTATTTGTTTATCTTTAGGGTCTCACATGAGCTTGGAACTGATTCCAGCGCTGCTGTCATTTCCACGAGACTCTAGAATCAGTCGCGTCTGGCTCATTTTCCTGCAAAACAAAACAAATGCACCGATATAAAAATTATGGCTGATAACGATAACCGATAATTCTTTATATTTGAAAGCCGATAACCGATATATTGGCCGATAAATCTAAATAAAAAAAATTTGAATATAAATTTTGAGAGCCTGATTACAAAAACAAAAGTTTCACCATTAAAAACACACAATTATGATGATCTCATTATAATTATATGACAGACTTGCGCTGCACTTAACTGCATTTTCCTTTTTGAAGTGATTTTCAATCATATTTCAAGCAATTCAAACCCATCATGGTGAACAGTGCGCATCTGAAGCGTCTCAGCTGGACATAATCCTTTATTTATCGGCTTTAATATATCGGCCAAATTTTCTTATCTGGCCGATAATAGTAACATTAAAAATGGACATATATTGGCCGATAAATACCGATATGGTGGCCGATATATCGTGCATCCTTTATATATATTATCTATTAATATATATTTTTTAGAGATGCACCGATACTAAATTTCTCCACCGATACGATAGCCGATTATTCAGAGTGATATCTGCCGATACCGATAGTTTCAGGGTTCTGCCTTTTATACCTTGTTTTAAATGAATAATAGTTACATTATAATTAATAATTATATTTTTAATTATTATATTTTGAAATAAATGCAAAGAAAAACTTTATTCTCCAATATTAACATGCATTAACTAAATTCTGAAAATGAAATGAATATTTCTCAACTTTCTGAATGTTATTAATTCATATAATTACTGTTAATATTGAACATCAAACTGGTTTCTTTACATAAATCACAATTGCATTGCATTTTCCTGCCTTCTTTTGATTGACAGGATATATCTGCCCTGACTATCAGCTGTTTTTAAACTATCAGCCAATAGTGTGAAAATTTGCTTTTCTCGGCTGATACCGATTATTGGCCGATATATCGGTGCATCTCTAGTATTTTTCACTTTAAGCATGTATTAGGACTAGTTATTATTGTACCGCAGACTGAGTGTTGAGAAACGCACAAGTTTGTTCTCCAGAAGTAGGTCAAAGGTCATGATAATGACCCTGAAACAACCCTGACATAATAGTCAGAAAAATCTATTTTCTTTTGAATGCAACAATTTATTGGACCTTTAGACAAAAAATGCATATGTTTGTATCATATTTATTACATCAGGCTTTTGTGGCTCATATAATGAGAATATGGGGAAAAAAACACCTCAATTTTATGCAAAAATGCTTGTAATGTAAGTCAATATATCAAATACTTACATAAAATGTATATAAATATCAATAATGTCTTATTATTATTATAATGCTTAGTTTTATGATCAAAGCTCTGTAGGTTTAAAACACAATGCAATGTGATGATATCAAATATCATATTTGATACTCATGGGTTTTTTTTAACCTCAGTTGCTTCAGTCCAGTTGAAATATTACTAACAATATCAAAGTTATTCTTACATGTACTTGATAAAATCAGTATAGATTTCAGAGCAAAAAGACACGGTGGACGTTTGTACAATTATAATAAATGACTTTTACTTGCGAAAAAACTCTCAACTCTCGATCAGACGACAGAAGGACTGGAGGAGATGAAAGGCCTTATAGATTCATGATAGAGCAGCGTCTAATGTGAGTTATTGTTTCAGTGGACGTGTGTACATTATGTACGTTTATGTTATGATATCTCAGATGTTTCTGAAATATCAAACAGAGGTGGAGACGCACGTCCGTATGATTGTGGACCAGCGGCGTCTATTGTTCCTCTGAAGTCTGGGAAACTCTAGATCTTGTTTTTGAACTTCACGTCTCTCGGCCTTCAAAGTGACCTCGGGAGAAAAGTCAGCAGGTCTTTCCTCTGATTCAAACCCGCTGAGGCGTTTTAAAGAGGGCTTAAACTTTGACCTACACTCGATAAAATTCGGTCTAGATACAGTTTTCACTGCTAGTCAGTTTCATTAATAATTGCAAAGCTGTACGTTGAATTAAACAGCACGTTTTTTCAGTGTACTATAAAGAGTTGACGGCAGTGAAGAAACTCTCAAGACGAGATTCAGACTGACTGAAATCCAGCGGCCTCACGGTGACCCAGAACGTCATGAGTTTGGAAATATCAGACCTTGAAAACAGCCTGAGATTAGGTCTGTTTCATTTGTCTAGTGATTTTCACAATGCATTAAATATGATTGTGCCTGAATCGTGCCGTACAGATGAACAGAGATGATGCTTATGTGATCACCCAGCATTCTGAGAATGTTTGGCTAAAGTTCACATAAAATGTTTTTTAAATGTTTAAATGTTCCATTTCATCATTCTTCAAACATTATGGGAACGTTACTTTTGAATGTTCTCAGAACGTTCGGAAACATTTAGAAAACGTTGACACCTGAAATGTTTCAGTTAAAAACCCTTCAATGAATGTTTCTGAGCAGATAACGTTGAGCGAACGTTCTATTAACGTTACTGAAATATGTTTTCTGTTAGCTGAGCACATGTACAGATTCAGCTGTTGGTGATCAGGCCTAAAGATGAGGAAGGCCATCTAATTAAATATTCATGAGGCAGCACTCACCACTGGGACCTTGAAGCTGAAGGACGGTCAGAACCGCACACTGGTCACATGGTCAACGATGAGACCACATTATGTCTCACTCAGGCTAACAAGCACTGATGTCTCCAGGTGTCGGGTAACAGTGTCACCTGAGTCTGTGCTGTCAGCCAATCACATCACTGAATTAGTAGTGCACTCACTTCGGCTTCTGATTGGATCTGCATCACCGTTATCTAAAAAATATCAAATCAAGAGTCATTTATTGTAAAGAAAGATTTGTTATTTTACTGTAGATCAGTTTGCTGTAGTCACAACATGAACAATGTCACATTGTTTATTACTTTGAAACACCAGCACAATAATTCAAGTCAGCATGTGGTGATATCAGTTACAATACCTTCGCAGGAAGGATATTTGGATTTGAAGAGCGCAGCTGAAAACAAAAGCTTATCTTACACAGGGCTTTGGTTCTGGGGTGTTAACATCACATGAGCGCTGTGTGTGAAACTTCTGGCTTCAGAACTGAAATACCACATGATAAGAATCACTCCAGTTTTGTTTGTTTTGTAAACAATGATTAGTTATGTCTGTAGCCCCGCCCACGTTTCCATTGACTCAAGCAGCAGGAGGCAGATTCCAAAGGGATCTGGAGGCGGGGCTTTATACAAGTGACTGACAGCTGTAAACACTGTTGCCATAGTGATGACTTGTGTTGTCTTAGTGGCCTTTAATCTCCCTAAATCTCTCTCTCACATACACACACTATCTGGACATCAAAGTCAAGATTTCGATGGTTTCCTCAGCAGCAGGAGGAGAGTGTTAAAGTTCTGGTTTTAAGTCTCTGGTTGTGTATAAATAAAATGGTGAAATATATGCAAGGAAGAGAAGACCAATCACATTTCAGTATGCAGATAAATGGCAAAAGATTATAAAACCATTGAATACACACAGCACACCAAACATCTGAAACTGAGTCTAGATATGCATCAGTACGCTCACAAAGCGATATATTATATAAATAATACAGCAAATCTCGGCTACATGATTGTTTATATTACAGCTCTATATATAAAGTTGTATATAGTATAGTATATCATAGTTTATATAGTATATATAAACTATATGATCGCACCGCTCCCTATATAAAGTTGTATATTTAATTGTATAAACTATATGATCACACCGCTCCCTATATAAAGTTGCATATGTAACTGTATATAAACTATATGATCGCACCACTCCCTATATAAAGTTGTATATTATTTAACTGTATATAAACTATATGATCACACCGCTCCCTATATAAAGTTGTATATTATTTAACTGTATATAAACTATATGATCGCACCGCTCCCTATATAAAGTTGTATATTATTTAACTGTATATAAACTATATGATCACACCGCTCCCTATATAAAGTTGTATATTATTTAACTGTATATAAACTATATGATCGCACCGCTCCCTATATAAAGTTGCATATGTAACTGTATATAAACTATATGATCGCACCACTCCCTATATAAAGTTGTATATTATTTAACTGTATATAAACTATATGATCACACCGCTCCCTATATAAAGTTGTATATTATTTAACTGTATATAAACTATATGATCGCACCGCTCCCTATATAAAGTTGCATATGTAACTGTATATAAACTATATGATCGCACCACTCCCTATATAAAGTTGTGTATTATTTAACTGTATATAAACTATATGATCACACCGCTCCCTATATAAAGTTGTATATTATTTAACTGTATATAAACTATATGATCGCACCGCTCCCTATATAAAGTTGCATATGTAACTGTATATAAACTATATGATCGCACCACTCCCTATATAAAGTTGTGTATTATTTAACTGTATATAAACTATATGATCACACCGCTCCCTATATAAAGTTGTATATTATTTAACTGTATATAAACTATATGATCGCACCGCTCCCTATATAAAGTTGCATATGTAACTGTATATAAACTATATGATCGCACCGCTCCCTGTATAAAGTTGCATATGTAACTGTATATAAACTATATGATCGCACCACTCCCTATATAAAGTTGTATATGTAACTGTATATAAACTATATGATCGTACCACTCCCTATATAAAGATGTATATGTAACTGTATATAAACTATATGATCACACCGCTCCCTATATAAAGTTGTATATGTAACTGTATATAAACTATATGATCGCACCTCTCCCTATATAAAGTTGTATATGTAACTGTATATAAACTATATGATCGCACCTCTCCCTATAAAGTTGTATATTATGTAACTGTATATAAACTATATGATCGCACCGCTCCCTATATAAAGTTGTATATGTAACTGTATATAAACTATAAGATTGCACCGCTCCCCATATAAAGTTGTATATTTAATTGTATATAAACTATATGATCACACCGCTCCCTATATAAAGTTGTAAATGTAACTATATAAACTATATGATCGCACCGCTCCCTATATAAAGTTGTATATGTAACTGTATATAAACTATATGATCACACCGCTCCCTATATAAAGTTGTATATGTAACTGTATATAAACTATATGATCACACCGCTCCCTATATAAAGCTGTATATGTAACTGTATATAAACTATATGATCGCACCGCTCCCTATATAAAGTTGTAAATGTAACTATATAAACTATATGATCGCACCGCTCCCTATATAAAGTTGTATATGTAACTGTATATAAACTATAAGATCGCACCGCTCCCTATATAAAGTTGTATATTTAATTGTATATAAACTATATGATCACACCGCTCCCTATATAAAGTTGTATATTATTTAACTGTATATAAACTATATGATCGCACATCTCCTTATATAAAGTTGGATATATAACTGTATATTAACTATATGATCACACCACTCCCTATATAAAGTTGGATATATAACTGTATATTAACTATATGATCACACCACTCCCTATATAAAGTTGGATATATAACTGTATATAAGCTATATGATCACACTGCTCTATATAAATTTGACTTGAAATTGACAAAGCTGAATTAATGTCATGATTTGATCCATTTCAGTACAGTTGATTCAGTACTATTTGCCATACAATGTGTTGTAATTTGTATAAGCAGTTGAGTTTTTGTTTATATGTGTGAAGATCCATGATAGCAAATTGCCCCATGGGTATTAATAAAGCTCTAAACTAAAATACAATGAAACTAAATGAATGCATCTATTTTCATCTGTGTGTTTGCTACTAATTAGTGCTCATTCACAGGTTCGTTCCACCCAGAGCTGCTATATCTGCTCACTGTCTGCCCACCAGAGACTAAAAACAGAATCCGCAGTGTGTCATTTCTGCAGGGTTACAGAAAGAACCACTTGTTTCCAAACAGGTTTCCTGAACACGGCCTCTCGCCTCCCATTGGTCAGTCAAACAGACAGCCCCGCCCCACACTCACATCATTGGTTGAGTCCGAATCTGAATGTTAGTTGTACATCTTGTGTTCTGTGTCTCTTGCAGTGATATCCAGTGATGCCTCTACCTGTCGGACCCCCAGCCGTTCCGCCTCCAGACGGTGGGTGGGGCTGGGCTGTGGTGGTCGGGGCTTTCATCTCCATCGGATTCTCGTACGCCTTCCCAAAAGCCACCACTGTGTTCTTCAAAGACATCCAGAGGATCTTCGATGCCTCGTACAGTCAGGTGGCCTGGATCTCCTCCATCATGTTAGCCGTCATGTACGCTGGAGGTAAAACTTACGGAGATGATGTTTCTCATATGTTTCAGAAATGAAAAGAGGTGGAAATATGAAAAGATCACAGTGTAATGAATGTCGACACACTAGTTCTTCTGATGTTCAGCAGTTCTGAGAAACCACTTTCAGTTCACACTAAATGATATTCATTACTGGACTAATTAGATTGACCCTAAACACGCGTCCAGATCAAACTGACCAGCGTCACACGTAATGCAGGCCGCTCCGAAATTAAATCAGCATGTTTTATTATGAACAAGCATTAACATGCAGATTTGACCTTAACATGCAGAGAACACACACGCACTCCTCCGTCAGGTGTTTTTCTCATTTCAGCAATGAACATCATTAGTGAAACCAAATATCCCACGATGCATCTGTTTTATAAGACTTCAAGTAAAACGTTCCACCCCAGAGAACATCATTACTTTCTCTTAGACTTTACCCTAGAGACACATGAGTGTGTGTGTAATGGGCCTGTGTGATCAGTAATGAGCTCGTGTTGTTTTGTGTCTCGTGGATCTGGACTTCAGCAGGTTTGGGGTGTGTGTTTCAGGTCCCATCAGCAGTATTCTGGTGAACGCGTACGGCTGCCGTCCCATCATGATCTTGGGCGGGTTTCTGTGTGCCATCGGGATGATCAGCGCCTCCTTCTGCAACAACGTCATGCAGCTCTACATCTGCATCGGCGTCATCGGGGGTGAGCCGGATGCCACATACACTCAAAGCAATTGAAACGCTGGTTAAACTCTTTCTTCTTGAAGTTTTCGGACTTTTTCCTCATGAATGTGCATACAAAGTTTGTTTTGGAGAGGCACAACATGATGACAACATTTGTGTTAGTGGTCAAATTGACCCCATTTGGTTTCCGTACATCTCGCCAAAAATCAAGCGGCAAAGAGTAGAACAGAAAACCTTTTGTCAAAGACTACAAGACCTGAAGTTTACTCGAGAGTCATCTTCTGAATATTTTTAGGGAGAATTTGCCGTTTCTTCATCTATTTGAGTTTCACAGTCAAAATAAATCTGTGTTTCTGTTTGCTATATTTTTTTGGGATCTCAATTACTAGTCTGTTGCAGCACTAAAAAGAAGCATGATAAACAAGACATGACAAAAACCAGACATGACAAAAAGACAGAGGCTTTTTAAACCAAGTACAAACAGCAATAAGTATTATTTACAACGTTAACGTTAGACACTATTTATACTTAATTGTAGTCTTTTCCACCTCAGTGTGCATCAAAGACATATTTTTATTATGTGTCTGTACAGCCAATTTAACACAACAGGAGTTTATAATTTCTCATTTTTTATATATTTTTGTTTTTATTTAAAAACATGACTCTTTTGTGTCAATTTTTGGTTATTAAATGTATGGAAACCAATAGGGGTCAATCTGAAGTACACATTTTCAACACAACAGGGGTTCATAATTTCTCATATTTCATACTTTTTTAGTCTCTTACAAGCTACATTATAGGTTTTTACACAAAAACATGATTTTTTTTGTGGTTTTCAGAGTGTCTATTTTTGGTGAATTGCATTGAAACCAATAGGGTCAATTTTTAAAGATTTATTTTTGGCATTTTTGCCTTTATTGTGACAGGAAAGTAAGTTGACAGGAAGCGAAGTTGGAGAGAGAGGGGGGGACGGGATCGGGAAAGGTCCACGAGCTGGGACACGAACTCGGTACGCCCAAAGCGCAACTGCCCACGAGGCTATTGGCGCCGACCAATGGGGTCAATTTGATCCCCAACACAAACAGTGTAACCATTACTATCAACACAATAGGAGCTCATAATTTCTCTTATCTCATATTTTTTAGTATCTTACAAGCTGCAATAGAGGATTTATGTAAAAACACGTCTGATTTCATAGTGTGATTTTTGGCAAACCAATGTGGATCAATCTGAGGTACCCACACAAAGCTCAATTTTAACTCACTGGATTGGGAAATCAGCCAGTCAATCATCACTAGTACTCGTGCTCATGGTGCTGTGATCAAACACCAAGTAATAACCGTCCCGTGTCTTGTTTCCTCTCACAGGCTTAGGTTTGGCCTTCAACCTCCAGCCGGCACTTACGATGATCGGGAAGTACTTCTACAAGAAGCGTCCCATCGCAAACGGCTTCGCCATGGCCGGCAGTCCTGTGTTCCTCAGCACGCTGGCGCCGCTCAACCAGTATCTCATCAACGAGTACGGATGGAGGGGAAGCTTCCTCATTCTCGGTGGGCTTCTGCTCAACTGCTGTGTGGCCGGGTCGCTCATGAGGCCCCTGGTGGCCCCGCCAAACCAGAGCAAGCCGATCGAGGAGAAACCAGCCGTGTCCAAGACAGAGAAGGCCACAGCCTGGCAGACGGTCAACAGGTACCTGGACCTGACGCTCTTCAAGCACCGCGGCTTCCTCATCTACCTGTCGGGAAACGTCATCATGTTCCTGGGCTTCTTCGCGCCGATTGTCTTCCTCTCGCCCTTTGCCAAAGACAACGGCGTGGACGAGTACCAAGCAGCCTTTCTCCTCTCCATCCTGGCCTTCGTGGACATGTTCGCCCGGCCGTCCATGGGCCTGCTGGCCAACTCTCGCTGGGTTCGGCCCAGGATCCAGTACTTCTTCAGTTTCGCCGTGCTGTATAACGGCGTGTGTCACCTACTATGCCCGCTGGTCGAGACCTACACCGGTATGGTGGTGTACGCCATCTTCTTCGGCTTCGCCTTCGGCATGGTGAGCGCAGTTCTGTTCGAGACGCTGATGGACCTGGTGGGTGCTCAGAGGTTCTCCAGTGCCGTGGGTCTCACCACAATTGTGGAGTGCTGTCCGGTGCTCATCGGACCGCCGCTGGCAGGTGATAACATACGATACATTCAACATTTACATTTAATCATTTAGCAGACGTTACTTACAAATGAGGAGAACAATAGAAGCAGATGAACCAACAAAAGGGCAACAATACGCAAGTGCTGTGACTAGTCCCAGTTAGTCTAGCGAAGGAAACGTAGCACTTTTTTTGAAAAGAAAAAAATAGAATAGTCAGTGTTAGTGTTATTATTGGGTCAAGTGTTGACGAAAAAGATGCGTCTTTCTTGAAAATGGCTTGGGTTGAGTTAGGCACCAGCAGGGAACAGTCCAGGTAAAGATCTGTGAAAGTGATTTTGTGGCTCTTTGGGATGACACCACAAGGCAGAATGCATGCTTCAGGAAGGCATATAGGTCTGAAGTAGTGAGTTTATGTATAGAGGTGCAGAGCCAGTGGTTGTTCTACAGGCAAACATCAGTGCCTTGAATTCAATGCGAGCGGCAATTAGCAACCAGTGCAAATTGATGAGGAGAGGTGTGACGTATGCTCTCTTCGGCTCTTTAAAGACCACAATGTGGTCTGTGAAGTTTAACTGATCATCAATCACAACTCTGAGGTTCCTGGATGGAGTTATTGTTGATGAACCTAGCTGAATGAAAAAGTTGTAATGAAGTGTATCCCCTTGCAGTTCTGTCTTTGCAAGGTTGAGTCATCTGGATGAGAATGAAAGGTAGAATTGTGTGTCGTCAGCATAGCAGTGATAAGAAAAAGCCATGTTTCTGAATGACAGATCGTAGTGATGACATGTAGATGGAGAAAAGAAACGGTCCAAGCACCGAGCCCTGACTCCAGTACCTAGATGTTGCAACTTAAGGATTTATGATAATCCTTTACGATTGTTGCTTGTCAGACCGTACGAACATGATCCTCATGTCATACTGTGGGATCTCAGCCTGTACGACAATCAAACGTGTTAAAAACGGATGCATGCAAGAAAACTTGTCCGGAGTTTTACATCATCAAGCCATACACGTTCGGTGACTGTGAGCTGCATTACATGCAGGCCTGAAATGGTGGCTAACAAAACAATTTCTAGTGTTAATTTTGATTATGGCTTGTCTTGAAAAACAAAGACAATTTGACAGACGTCATAGCAGAAGTCACACTGCAGGACTGTGTGCCAAATCTTCTGACACTGCCAGAATTCTGTCAAAGGTCAAATTTGATCGCAACAATCATTGATCGGCTGAGGTTCCTGAGGTTCCTGGCTGTGCTGGATGGAGTTATGGTTGACAAACTTAGCAGAATGGAGAAGTTGTGATGAAGTGGTAGACAAGTAGTTCTGTCTTTGCAAAGTTGAGTTGAAGGTGGTGGTTCTTCATCCAGCAAGAAATGTCTGTCAGGTAGGCAGAGATGCGAGCAGCTGCAGTCAGATCATCTGACTGGAACGAGAGGTAGAGTTGTGTGTCTTCAGCATAGCAGTGAAAGGAAAAGCCATGTTTCTGAATGACAGATCCTAGTGGTGACATGTAGATGGAGAAGAGAAGCGGTCCAAACACCGAGCCCTGAGGCACTCGAGTAGCTAGATGTTGTGACTTCACCCCTCCAAGACACCCTGAAGGACCTACCTGAGAGGTAAGACTTGAACCATTATCATGAGGGTTGACAGGAGGATCTAGTGGTTAGCAGCAGACAGAGTCTGATGATTTGCATGCTGCTCTTGCCAGTCTCAGAGACTTGGTTGAACACGACTTGCTCAAGTGTTTTTGCAATGAAGGGAAGAAGGGATTCAGGAGTGAAGCTGCTGCATTTAGAGTGTGTTTCTGAAGCAGTGGGGTTTTCCGAGCCTGCTTAAATACTGTGGGAAATGTACCAGTGTGAAGAGAGGTGTTAATAATGTGAGTGAGTGCAGGTACAACTGAAGAAGAAATGGCTTGAAGTAGGTGAGTGGTAGGAGGGTGATTGGATTTCTTTTGTTGTCTTTCCTCATGTAAATGTAATTCCTCTTTGTACAAATTGCACACTTTACACATACACTTTCTATAATCACGTTGAGCTAATACACACATGGCATTTGATCTGCAGGGAAATTAGTGGACATCACAAAGAACTACAAGTACATGTACCTGTGCTGCGGAGCGGTGGTTGTCTTCGCCAGCATCTGGCTCTTCATCGGGAACTTCATCAACTACCGGCTGCTGGACCGCGAGCGCAAGCGCGAGGAGATGTACAAACAGGCCGAGCAGGAGGAGCCGGCGCAGACGGAGACTGACGCAGACGATCAAGCGGCGCAGCAGCTCTGTGGGAATAAAGACGGCGTCATGCAGTGCGAAACAAACATCTGAACGTCTATGCAAACACTGGACTTGTGAAGACACTGCCAAAGTCAATCAGCATGACGAGGCTTCATTAGACAGATCACAGACGGGGAAATCAGCACCTGTCCTTCAACTAAACGCGCACTTTGATATAGACAGGCTTTGTGTCGCTCATTTCTCGTGGCTCAGGTTCAGCAAACATCCGCATTAGAACAGCAGACGGTTCTGTGTTCAATGCGCCGCTCATTTGAGTCTGTTTTATACGTTCACACACACACACACAGGTATTAGTGTATAAAGCGGCTGCAATCCGATCTGATGTTACTGAATGTAAATCTGTGTGATGCTTTAGAGCCTTATGAATCCGTTCCTGACCAAAATTACTTCTGAGGATTATTACTGATCATTATTACCAAATCTAGAAGCTTGAAGCAATATGATTTACACCAGAAGTCCTCAGGGTTTCGTTCTGTTTTGGGGTTATTTTATATACAGCAAACATACAGACGGTTTAATGTGATTATAGAGTGGCATCATAAACACTCTTTAACCAATGATGTATTGCCTTAAATAAAAAGTAAGCATCTATTATTCTACTATGAACTGTGTATATATTATATTTAATGAATTTGCTGATGTAAATTTACTAGGCAAGATGCTTATATAATATACTGTATGAAATGCATCTTAAATTCTATTTTGTTTCATATCTTTCTTTAATGCCCATGTTGAGAATGTCCTGAATGGAATTAATTCAACTCACAAATTTCACGTCTATTTCAAAACACAAGCTTTTGTTGTCATAAAAGGGGTATTAATAATTATCATTAAGTTATTACCTTTACTGTAGTACTATGTATGCATTATAATGCCAGAAGATGATGATGTGCTATTTATAGTATGTAAATAACTAACGACACTAATCACATTTATTTAATGATGTGGTTATGTTCATCATTTTGTTTTGTATCTTATTTTCTCTTTTTTTTTATCATTTGTTGTCATGTTTGTCAGGAAACACAAACAGACCAAATGCACCAAACTGCCACTAAAACATTCACATGCATTATTATTTTGTATTTTATTATTAACTTCATGCTTCTTTTTTTTTTGGTAATTGTTAAAGTTAGCCAATAAATGTAATCAGTTTAACTGGATCTTTAACCTCATGGTATGTTGTTGTGATTGTATTCACTTCATTTGTTCGTAATTCTGGATGTACTGAAATTTGAAATTAAACCACAACATCTGGAAGATGCCTTGAGATCTGTAACTTCACAGTTCAGTGAATCAAATGTTTTGTATTTTGAGGGGATTTCATGTTACTAGACAATATTACTTAAATCTTAACGCAATACTTATCCTTATCTTGTTCAGTGTTCTGTTGTGTTGTGAACATCAGCACAGCTTCGATTCAGTGCTTCATGAATCAATGAATCAGTGTTGTTGAACGAATCGGTTGACTCAATGGCGTAACGATCTAAGCTGCAGAAAGAGAAACATGCTTTATCTTATTAGAGATTTTATTTATTTATTTATTTATGGGTCAAGAAAATAACTATGGCAAAAGCAGATTTTACATAACAGATTTAAAAAAACATGGTCAGAATACTCTCACTTTACCTGAATAGCTTAATTATTTTTCTTGTGATTTTAGAGAAAAAATATGCATCCCATTTATGCCACATAAGAAAAAAACATGCTTTGGTAGAACGTATTATTTATGACACAGACTACTAAATCGTAATTATGATATAAATGTAGAAATTATGAAATACTAAGTTATAATTATTACATTAAATATAAGTCATATTATGTCAAACTCACAATAGAAAGTCATAATTTCGAAGTTTTATCTCATAATTATTACATTGAAAAACAAAAATATCATATTATGACTTAAACATCAAAATTATGACTTCATAATTTCGATTTAGTATGCCATAAATTAGACTTTTAATCTCATTATTATGAATTAGTATGTCATAATTATTAAATTGGTGGCCCTCTAGCGGTTAATAAACAAAACCGCATGCGTTTTGCAGAAGAACATTGTAGCCGGAACTACTTCTCTCTGTTTATGTCTATGGCGAGGTACTGTGCTACTCCGCAGCGTTTGGGTCTAAAATAGTCCGAAAATAAACACTTATTATAAGCGTACCGTGATTCAGAATAAGACAAAAACACGGTTTGGAAGATTAATTCATGATGGATTCATGTCCCCAGCTCATTATATACATTTAGTAAATTGTGAACAAAAAAGTTACATATAGTGCACATTTCAACTTTTTATGTCATAATGATGACTTTTTATGTTCTAATTATGGCTTTAATAATAATAAATTCACGAACAGCAGATCTGATTCTTAAATATGTTTACATGCATGACGATTCAACAAACTACTGTATATCTTGTGTATTCTGCAGGAGTGTAATTCCTGTAAGTGACCAGCAGGAGTCGCTGTTCCGCTTCACAACTACCGAGATTCACCGACAATACAGCTTTTATATGAATCTCTTTCTCTCAGAGTATTATTATTTCCCGCAGAGAGAGAGAGAAAACAATCATTTTAAAGACTTTAATTGCTAAATTTAATTGTTTAATTATACAGAGTTATTCATTTTTAATGTCTTGAAGGAGCAGGTGCATAAAGTCTGAATGATAAATCCATTGCTGCATCACAGTTCGGATATTTGTACTATGCTCTATAAGTATGTAGTGTTTTTGTGAAGAAAAGGTAGATACATTTGAGTGTAGCAGAAGAGTAAGCGACAAACTACTTCATCAAGACTCTTGTCGTGTGTTTGAATAATGATGCATTTGAAAGTCAATGGCCGAACATATCTTTATGAAAGTTCACAATGCTGCTGCAGATGAAATAATGTGGATAACACTGAATAAATATATTTTCGTCAGGTTACATACTGATTATGAATCACCCAAAGCCCTTTATCTAAACCTCTCTGCTTAAAGGTGCAGTAAGCAATTTCTGAGACAGACACGCCCCTCCCTTCATTACTCCGCCCCCAAAATGCACAAGCACACAATGCAGTGGTCTCTTTATCATAGAGAACACGCCCCTACTGCTGATTGGCTCACTCTCTCCTCCCCCATCATGAGTGGACACGCCCCCTACTGCTGATTGGCTCACTCTCTCCTCCCCCATCACGAGTGGACACGCCCCCTACTGCTGATTGGCTCACTCTATCCTCCCCCATCACGAGTGGACACGCCCCCTACTGCTGATTTGGCTCACTCTCTCCTCCCCCATCACGAGTGGACACGCCCCCTACTGCTGATTTAGCTCACTCTCTCCTCCCCCATCATGAGTGGACACGCCCCCTACTGCTGATTAGCTCACTCTCTCCTCCCCCATTATGGGTGGACACGCCCCCTACTGCTGATTGGCTCACTCTATCCTCCCCCATCACGAGTGGACACGCCCCCTACTGCTGATTTGGCTCACTCTCTCCTCCCCCATCACGAGTGGACACGCCCCCTACTGCTGATTTGGCTCACTCTCTCCTCCCCCATCACGAGTGGACACGCCCCCTACTGCTGATTGGCTCACTCTCTCCTCCCCCATCACGAGTGGACACGCCCCCTACTGCTGATTGGCTCACTCTATCCTCCCCCATCACGAGTGGACACGCCCCCTACTGCTGATTTGGCTCACTCTCTCCTCCCCCATCATGAGTGGACACGCCCCCTACTGCTGATTAGCTCACTCTCTCCTCCCCCATTATGGGTGGACACACCCCCTACTGCTGATTGGCTCACTCTATCCTCCCCCATCACGAGTGGACACGCCCCCTACTGCTGATTGGCTCACTCTCTCCTCCCCCATCACGAGTGGACACGCCCCCTACTGCTGATTTGGCTCACTCTCTCCTCCCCCATCACGAGTGGACACGCCCCCTACTGCTGATTTGGCTCACTCTCTCCTCCCCCATCACGAGTGGACACGCCCCCTACTGCTGATTGGCTCACTCTATCCTCCCCCATCACGAGTGGACACGCCCCCTACTGCTGATTTGGCTCACTCTCTCCTCCCCCATCATGAGTGGACCCGCCCCCTACTGCTGATTAGCTCACTCTCTCCTCCCCCATTATGGGTGGACACGCCCCCTACTGCTGATTTGGCTCACTCTCTCCTCCCCCATCACGAGTGGACACGCCCCCTACTGCTGATTGGCTCACTCTCTCCTCCCCCATCACGAGTGGACACGCCCCCTACTGCTGATTTGGCTCACTCTCTCCTCCCCCATCACGAGTGGACACGCCCCCTACTGCTGATTTGGCTCACTCTCTCCTCCCCCATCACGAGTGGACACGCCCCCTACTGCTGATTGGCTCACTCTCTCCTCCCCCATCACGAGTGGACACGCCCCCTACTGCTGATTGGCTCACTCTATCCTCCCCCATCACGAGTGGACACGCCCCCTACTGCTGATTTGGCTCACTCTCTCCTCCCCCATCATGAGTGGACCCGCCCCCTACTGCTGATTAGCTCACTCTCTCCTCCCCCATTATGGGTGGACACGCCCCCTACTGCTGATTGGCTCACTCTATCCTCCCCCATCACGAGTGGACACGCCCCCTACCCTGATTGGCTACAGTTTTTTGTGTGCTCGGTCTGATCCACTTTCAACTCTTTTCAAAAATCAACTGTCGGTTTCTCATATCCGCCATGTTTGTAGTTTTTTAACACTTTTTGTTTGTGGTTGTAGTTCTAATCTAAACTAAATGGGAATGTTAGCAAAACCTTAGAACATTTTTAGCTCTGTCGGCGATCCGTGACCCGTGACTGACCTCAGGAGTCACTCTCTCACTCTCTACTGCGCCACACACGTGATGTTTATGGATGAAGCAAAACATATTGACCCTGTGGGACACGAGCAGCTGCTGGAGACTGAATATAATCTAATAAAATAAGAATCAGATGAAAACGGCACAGGAAGTGAAGAATGCATGTCATTTCCTGCGAGTCCGTTCGGGTCACAGTGTAAAAGCATGATAACTGTTTGATCATTTGTGATTCAGTGTTTCAGACTTCATGACTGATCCTGGTTCAGTGTTTGTTGTGCAGATGAAGTCGATCACAGCAAACGTCCTTCCCGCTGCTGAATCTTCGTCAAGGTTGATTCTGACGAGGGATTAATGAAGACGAGCTGCTGTAATGTGTCTGAAGGTGATTTTCAGACGGTTTAATCATGTAAATTGAGGCCGTATTAGAGCTGCTTTGCACTTTTTAATATTGCTGACGCTAAAAATCCATAAAGTCGAGCAAGAGAAAGCCAGTGTTTGTTTGTGATGACAGATTGAGGCGTGTGTAATGATATTCATAGAGGTCTGGAGGACTGCAGCCGCACCTATAGTTATGAATTCATAATTATATTGATGCTGTAAGTGTTACACTCCAGAGATTATTTAGTTTTAATTATGAAAGTAATTAATGTGTTTAAAAACATTTGATAGATGCGACTTTAACAAAACTCCAGATTATTATTTTCTAGCAAACAATTTATCATAAAACAGAATTAATAAATAAATAAATAAATGGAAAAAATAAACAACCAAATTAATGATTTAATGAATGAATAAACAAATAAAATGAATGAATAAATAAACGAATGAACGAACAAATAAATGAATGAAGTGAATAAATTATTGATAATGATTTAATGAATAAAAATAATAAACAAACAAATAAATGAATAAACAAATGAATGATTTACTGAATGAATAAATAAAGTGAATTAATAAATTCAAATTTAAATAAAGAAAAATGAATTAATTAATGATTTAATGAATGAATAAACAAATGAGCAAATGAATGAATAAATGAACGAACAATGAATAAATAAAGTGAATGAATAAATAAATTAAAAATAAATTAAAATGAATTATTTAATGTATGAATGAAAATAATAAAACAAACAAATGAATGAAACACTAAACAAATTAAAATTAAAATAAATAAAAATGAATTAATGATTTAATGAATGAATAAATAAAAACAAATAAATGAATGAATAAATGAAAAAAAATCAATGAACAAATGAATGAATAAATAAATAAACAAATAATGAATGATTAAATGAATGAACAAACAAACAAAAAACAAACAAAAAGTGAATAAATTAAAATTAAAATAAATAAAAATTAATTAATTAATGATTTAATGAATGAATAAATAAAAACAAATAAAAAAAATGAATAAATAAATTAAAACGAATGATTTAATGAATAAATAAACAAATGAACAAATTAATTAATAAATGAATGAATGAATAAATAATTGACAAGTTGACAAAAATGTTTTAGTATAAAATGCACGTGTCAAGGAAAGTCATTTTTATTTTGTTTCATTATTTTATTTATTATTTTACAGATCTTCTGGTTTTGACCGGGTCATGAAAAGGTCAAATGATCAGATATTCTGATCTGGTCTAGATCTCTTCCTGCATGTCGGTTTCGATCTTTTAAAACAAAAGATTGTGATTTCTCCACAGGAAGCTCTCAGGAGGTGTGATGAAGTTTCAGTCAGAATCTGGACGTGTTTGTGATGAATGTTCAGCTCTTATCAGCTGCGGTTTGTGTGAAGCTCACGTTCCACTAACACCGAACACAAGAGCGTGTTCTGACCGAGACGACACTGATGACCGACACTGATAGACGCTCAACGCCGACACCCTGAATGAGCATCATTACTACACATGATCTCTAACTGCAGAAACAGTCAAAATCGCTTTAATAACAATCACAAAAGAATTAAATACTGTTTCATTCCCTTTTGGAACTTTAAATCTGAGATGTTTTTACCATCATCATCATCATCATCACTGTCTTCATCAGAGCTCATATTCACCAGCTCAAACATTGTTCATCATTTCATGCAAATAAATGAATTGAAATAAAATATAACTTTGCATTTTATTCCATTCTCCTATTTCTTGACAGTCCTGCTGTTCAGTTGCACTTTACTGTCAGGTTTATTTTGCACTGCAGCTTCTGAAACTGAACTGAGACGGACGGATGGAGCGAGAGCTTCAGTTTCTAATGCATGTGCTGTTAATATTAGATGAGCTTCAGCTTTTAATGGCTGTTCAGAGATCAGAACACACACACACACACACACACACACACAGGACTTGCTTCTGCTCTGCTGTACAAACACTGAATGATGTGGAGGTTATTCGGACCCTCCAGGCTCAATCCCACCTCAGCTTTATTCCTCTACCTGCTTCACCTTTGTTTGAGAAATTGAAAATGGAAACGTTCACATGCTATTAACCTCTAGCCCGGTGACAATCACTCTGAAGATGAAGCACGTCCAGTTTCTCATTCTCGACTGCAGTGTATAATACAGCTAACAGGGAACGTTCTCAGAACGTTCTTCCAGTAACGTTAACAGAACATTTGTTCAGCATTATCTGGTCTTTAATAATGTTTTCGATGTTCGAAACGGTTTTTAAATGTTAGAACATTCAAAAGTAACAATCACATAATGTTTGAAGAATGATAGAATGGAATGTTCCCTCAACGTTCACATAACCAAGAAAAAATGTCTTTAAAACATTCCTACTTATTTTCATAACTTAATGAGAACATTAGAACAACATTCAAAGAACATATTTTTATTTGCTGTTTCTTTGATATCAGTTGAATCTGGTCACATTAAACCTCATTATTAAACAGTTCTGGATCCCTTTATAGGGATGCACTTATTTAAAGCAATTATTTTCACTATTTTATTATTTAAAAACACTGATTATATCCTGTCAATCGAAAGGGGTGGAAAGACTTCAACTCATAGTGTGTGAAGGAAATCTCTCTCGTGTTGAATTTAGGGCTGTCGAAGTTAACGCGACAATAACGCAATAACAGTTCAAAAATAGCGACATTAAAGCAATCTCAATTTGACCCTCTGAATCACCCGTAGCCAGGGTTGCCAGTTCTGCAACCCTAAATTAAACTATTTGTCGCGCCTTTCATCCAATAATCGCAAAGATCTTTGTGTTCACCTTTAAAATTATGTCCATTTTATCACAAAATTCAAACAAAATGTTGTTTTGGCGCTCTTAGATGTGACGTGACAAATCACTTTACCGCCTCAGTTAAGTCTTTTTTACTTTAATACAAGATAATAATAGCAGGAAAAACATGAACGAACATCAGAAGGTATGTTGAAAGATACAGAACAACTTACTGAAATGAATCATGTCTCATTTATGTTTGAACCGTGGAAAGACTTCAATTAAACGCCTCATTTATCTCATTAACGAACTAGAGAGGAGCTTATTTTACTGTTAATTATATTTTTGCATGTATGTTTGAATACATTTGCCATGAAGACAAGTGTTTATGAAAACTATGAGCAGCTGAGTTGTAAACAAACATTTCAGTTTTTATTTGAGTGTGATTATTATATCTGAAAATAAACAGCAGATTAATATAACAGTTTGAGCTCTGTTGTTAATTATAGCCTCTAATATTATAGTAATGTACCAAATGAGTAGTTTACAGCATTAGTTTGGTGATATTTCTTCCTTAAGAAAATCCAACTATCATTATCGGCAGATATAATTCTGAACTTTAGCGTATATTACATCAGTATCGGCAGAGAGATTTAGTATCGGTGCATTTCTAGTATATTCATAATGTACAACAACATGTGTTACTTAAATATCATTCAGATATGTGTGCAAGTTAGACATTTTCAGCTGATTTTGTGAAGCTCTTCCATCAGTTCAGCACTAAACTACTGCTGCGAACATGTGAAAGTTACCCGAGACCGCAGGGAAGAAGCAGAACTGAGGCTTTTCTTTTCTATTCTGGGACTCAAGATGAGGTGAAGCAGTCAAAATGACATGAACTCAAATGAATTTCAAGGCCTTATTAAAATGCATCTCATTTCAGGCTCTCGTATGGCCATTAATCAAATAGTACAGCAGATCCATCTGCGCTTTTAATGAAGTCTGAAGCTCAGGAATAAATGGACGTCCAGCTTTGGCCATCCGATTGTTTAAACATGGCCAAGGCGAAGTTTGCAGCACATTTAGAGCGAAAGATGCAAAGAAAAATATATAAATTTGACTGGTATCAGAGCAGATTTGTTTTGTGAGAGAGTTTGACTCATACATCAACATTATAGAAAGTGAAATAAAGAGTAACATCATCAGATCCCACCGAACATCTGCTCAGATTCTGACCCGCAGTCTTCGAATCGAAGGAGTTTAACACACACCTGCAACCTTATGCAAATACGCTCTGAATAAATGAATAACAACACGGATGGAAGAATAAGCAAATATGATATTAAAATATGATGTTGTGCGCAAGACCATCATCGTACTTAATGTGTTTCTATCGTCTGAGATGATAAAAAAAAACATCTCAGTCTCATTTTTCACGCCTTTCATCTGGTTGTCACACACACGCGATCATTCGACACACTGGAGCGTTTGCCGTGCGGTTTGACTTCACTTTAAAGCTCTGTATCAAATGACTAGATCATCAGGAATCCACGTGAAAGCGCTTCAAACCCGCCGGAGAAACATTATCATCGCGTCAGACGCGGACAGACGGCCGCTTGACTGACAGCTCTCGGCGCGAGCGTCTCCTTGAAAACCTAGAAGTTTAAAGGAAGAGCGAGAGAGAATCGCAGCGTTTTAGCTGTCACTCGAGAGAGAATCTCCAAAAGAGTCGAGACCATGAAACCTGATGCTGTGCTTACAGAGAAAGACACTTTATTCTCGCGCTGAAGGTCACGATCTCAGCCAGCCGATATTAGTCACTTCTGCTCTGTTTGCTCAGATTTAGCGGCTCATATTGAAAGTTTACCTGCGTTCCTCTTATTTGCTCATTCTGAACGGAGTGTTTAACTCATCCCATGTTTGCTGGATCTCCAAGGATTTATGATGAAATGAAAAGGAGAATCATATGTGAGATGAAATCACGAGTTTCAGAAGAGATCTCAACAACTTCTCATTGTGCTCAGATTAGCCAAGACTCACTGTAAAAACATTATCTCAGAACGTTATGAACAAACGTTCTTCCAGTAACATTAATAGAACGTTCATTCAATGTTATCTGGTCTTCGATAAAGTTCTCAGAACGTTCTGGCAAGGTTCTCTCAACGTTATGAACAAACATTCTTCCAGTAACGTTAATAGAACGTTCATTCAATATTATCTGATCTTTAATAATGTTCTCAGAACGTTCTGACAAGGTTCTCTCAACGTTATGAACAAACATTCTTCCAGTAACGTTAATAGAACGTTCGTTCAAAGTTATCTGGTCTTTAATAATGTTCTCAGAACGTTCTGACAAGGTTCTCTCAACGTTATGAACAAACGTTCTTCCAGTAACGTTAATAGAACGTTCATTCAATGTTATCTGATCTTTAATAATGTTCTCAGAACGTTCTGACAAGGTTCTCTCAACGTTATGAACAAACGTTCTTCCAGTAACGTTAATAGAACGTTCATTCAATGTTATCTGATCTTTAATAATGTTCTCAGAACGTTCTGACAAGGTTCTCTCAACGTTATGAACAAACGTTCTTCCAGTAACGTTAATAGAACGTTCATTCAATGTTATCTGGTCTTCGATAAAGTTCTCAGAACGTTCTGGCAAGGTTCTCTCAACGTTATGAACAAACATTCTTCCAGTAACGTTAATAGAACGTTCATTCAATATTATCTGATCTTTAATAATGTTCTCAGAACGTTCTGACAAGGTTCTCTCAACGTTATGAACAAACATTCTTCCAGTAACGTTAATAGAACGTTCGTTCAAAGTTATCTGGTCTTTAATAATGTTCTCAGAACGTTCTGACAAGGTTCTCTCAACGTTATGAACAAACGTTCTTCCAGTAACGTTAATAGAACGTTCATTCAATGTTATCTGATCTTTAATAATGTTCTCAGAACGTTCTGACAAGGTTCTCTCAACGTTATGAACAAACGTTCTTCCAGTAACGTTAATAGAACGTTCATTCAATGTTATCTGATCTTTAATAATGTTCTCAGAACGTTCTGACAAGGTTCTCTCAACGTTATGAACAAACGTTCTTCCAGTAACGTTAATAGAACGTTCATTCAATGTTATCTGATCTTTAATAATGTTCTCAGAACGTTCTGACAAGGTTCTCTCAACATTATGAACAAACGTTCTTCCAGTAACGTTAATAGAACGTTCGTTCAAAGTTATCTGGTCTTTAATAATGTTCTCAGAACGTTCTGACAAGGTTCTCTTAACGTTATGAACAAACGTTCTTCCAGTAACGTTAATAGAACGTTCGTTCAAAGTTATCTGGTCTTCGATAACGTTCTCAGAATGTTCTGTCAACGTTATGAACCAACGTTCTTCCAGTAACGTTAATAGAACGTTCGTTCAAAGTTATCTGGTCTTCGATAACGTTCTCAGAACGTTCTGTCAAGGTTCTCTCAACGTTATGAACCAACGTTCTTCCAGCAACGTTAATAGAACGTTCGTTCAAAGTTATCTGGTCTTCGATAATGTTCTCAGAACGTTAGCACAAAAACATTATTTATACATCATTCATGGAGTTTTTTTCTGAAACGTTTCAGTTGGATGTTTTTTAAATGTTTCTACTTGTTTCAGAATGTTCAGAGAACATTCAAAAGTAACGTTCCCATAATGTTTGAAGAATGATAAAATGGAACGTTCACATAACCAAAAATACAAAACAAAAACCTTTCTAAAACATATAAAAAAATCTGGACGTTGCATTGCTGAATTGTTACCTTAAACCAGATTTAACCAATAAAATTATTAAAAATAAAGTAGTGCACTGTAAAAAAAAAAGATTATTGGAGTATGTTTTACAAAAATACTATTTCAGTCTTTTATTTCACGTTCAATTTAATGTGTTACTTACCAATTCTTATAATAATGTGTGAAATTTACTAGCAATTTCTGAGTGAAAATTGTAAAAAATAAATAAATAAAAATATGGCATGTTTTTAAAATAAAAACTGAAAATCAAGTATCATACAATTTAAAAAAAAAATCACTACACAGTGATTAATTGGCTAAATATTTTAATTATATTCTAAATATTTTATTTGGTAACCCTTTATTTTTGATAGTCCACTATTAACTATAAGTACCTTTGCAACTACATGTCAACTACACTCTTATGTTCGGGTTAGTAGAATAAGTTGATGTAGTTGCAGTTACTTACAGTCAGTAGAATGAACCTTCGATATAAAGTATTGCCATTTATTCTAAATATTTTTCAGTTTTGTCTTTGTAATCTCAGACTAAAACAGCTGATGTTATCGGTCACTGACAGACAAGATGAGATGCAGAAAACACACACACACACACACACACACACACACACACACACACACACACACACGCCAGCATCACGACTGAACGAGGGCTTAATGACACACAAACACATGTAGCAGAAGATCTGAACACGTCTAGAAAATCACAGTCTCATTAGCATACCAACATATGGCCAGCGATGCATAAATATTAATGTGCCCTTTGTGAACAACAGTATCTTTGTCTTGTTTTCCAGCACAAACATCTAAACATTCTTAAATCAACACACATTTACTGGAGAAGCAAGTCAAAAATGCATCAAAATGAAGCGAGTTTGTGCTTGAAACAAGAACAAATATCAATGGAGTCAGAAAAATAAATACATTTCCCTTTAAATTAAGTTAATTTTTTTATGACCCCACTGGTGGCAGATATTTGTTCTTGTTTTAAGAATAAATTCACTTAATTATCAGAAAACAAGACTTAATATGGGAAGTCATTTTGCTTCTCCAGTAGTGACCAAAAGATAAATCTTCACTCTTTTTTCACATATTATTAAAGATTTTGTAAGCATAGTTTTATTTGTGATAATAATGCAATGAAACTTGGCAAATTGTGTGAGATTGTAATTACAAATGAGAAAACCAACCAAATATTAATAACTGATTATGTTTGAGCTTTTTCCTGTCAGCTTTTAGTTGCATATTAAACCTGTAGCTGTAGTTTGTAATTTTGTCCGATAAATACCTTATCTGACAACCAAGTTTAGTGTTTGTTCTTACCTCATATTTAAAATATTTAAAAAATATGAAACATTTTCCTCATATTTTGATGTTTTAATCAAGGGTCACTGCTAGAATGTTTAGATAAACAAGATGAAAATCATTATTTGCAGTGTAACGAGTGAAAAAGCTGGAATTGTTTCATAACTTCGCCGTGATGTAAACGCTTGTGAACGCGGCTGAAGAGGATATTAGCGCTGGGGTCATTAGCTGTAACTCGACACTGACGCTCCTCATCACTTCTGGCCCCGTCGGAGCCGTTCGCTCCTGATTGCAGTCGGGTCAGATTGCAATCGATTGAAGCTTCCAGGCCCCCGGTGGCAGCTCTTAATAAAAGCTTTACTTAAATATCTGGATTAACACTTTCTCCAGCGCACAACTAAATCCTGACAGGCCTCTTCATCCTCACATTCAGCAGGTTGAACAAACATCAATGAAAGTGACACTTTCCGGGACTCTAAATAATCCTGGGTTATGTTTTCTACCCAAGTCCTGGGTTGAGCCTTTTGGGTCTTTTTTGGGAGTTATTTTTCCAGTGTTTGGGTAGTTTTTGCATTACACAGCTCCTGGGTCAGACGTAACAGCCCAGTGTTTGGGTAGTTTTTGTGTTACGCAGCTCCTGGGTCAGACGTAACACCCAAGCCCAGCGTTTGGGTAGTTTTTGTGTTACACAGCTCCTGGGTCAGACGTAACACCCAAGCCCAGCGTTTGGGTAGTTTTTGTGTTACACAGCTCCTGGTTCAGACGTAACACCCAAGCCCAGCGTTTGGGTAGTTTTTGTGTTACACAGCTCCTGGTTCAGACGTAACACCCAAGCCCAGCGTTTGGGTAGTTTTTGTGTTACACAGCTCCTGGGTCAGACGTAACACCCAAGCCCAGCGTTTGGGTAGTTTTTGTGTTACACAGCTCCTGGTTCAGACGTAACACCCAAGCCCAGCGTTTGGGTAGTTTTTGTGTTACACAGCTCCTGGGTCAGACGTAACACCCAAGCCCAGCGTTTGGGTAGTTTTTGTGTTACACAGCTCCTGGTTCAGACGTAACACCCAAGCCCAGCGTTTGGGTAGTTTTTATGTTACGCAGCTCCTGGGTCAGACGTAACACCCAAGCCCAGCGTTTGGGTAGTTTTTGTGTTACACAGCTCCTGGTTCAGACGTAACACCCAAGCCCAGCGTTTGGGTAGTTTTTGTGTTACACAGCTCCTGGTTCAGACGTAACACCCAAGCCCAGCGTTTGGGTAGTTTTTGTGTTACGCAGCTCCTGGTTCAGACGTAACACCCAAGCCCAGCGTTTGGGTAGTTTTTGTGTTACGCAGCTCCTGGTTCAGACGTAACACCCAAGCCCAGTGTTTGGGTAGTTTTTGTGTTACGCAGCTCCTGGGTCGGACGTAACAGCCCAGCGTTTGGGTAGTTTTTGTGTTACGCAGCTCCTGGTTCAGACGTAACACCCAAGCCCAGTGTTTGGGTAGTTTTTGTGTCACTCAGCTCCTGGTTCAGACGTAACAGCCCAGTGTTTGGGTAGTTTTTGTGTTACGCAGCTCCTGGGTCGGACGTAACAGCCCAGCGTTTGGGTAGTTTTTGTGTTACGCAGCTCCTGGTTCAGACGTAACAGCCAAGCCCAGCGTTTGGGTAGTTTTTGTGTTACCCAGCTCCTGGGTCAGACGTAACACCCAAGCCCAGCGTTTGGGTAGTTTTTGTGTTACACAGCTCCTGGTTCAGACGTAACACCCAAGCCCAGCGTTTGGGTAGTTTTTATGTTACACAGCTTCTGGTTCAGACGTAACAGCCCAGTGTTTGGGTAGTTTTTGTGTTACGCAGCTCCTGGGTCGGACGTAACAGCCAAGCCCAGCGTTTGGGTAGTTTTTGTGTTACACAGCTCCTGGGTCAGACGTAACACCCAAGCCCAGCGTTTGGGTAGTTTTTGTGTTACACAGCTCCTGGTTCAGACGTAACACCCAAGCCCAGTGTTTGGGTAGTTTTTGTGTCACTCAGCTCCTGGTTCAGACGTAACAGCCCAGTGTTTGGGTAGTTTTTGTGTTACGCAGCTCCTGGGTCGGACGTAACAGCCCAGCGTTTGGGTAGTTTTTGTGTTACGCAGCTCCTGGTTCAGACGTAACAGCCCAGTGTTTGGGTAGTTTTTGTGTTACGCAGCTCCTGGGTCGGACGTAACAGCCCAGCGTTTGGGTAGTTTTTGTGTTACGCAGCTCCTGGTTCAGACGTAACACCCAAGCCCAGCGTTTGGGTAGTTTTTGTGTTACACAGCTCCTGGGTCAGACGTAACACCCAAGCCCAGCGTTTGGGTAGTTTTTGTGTTACACAGCTCCTGGTTCAGACGTAACACCCAAGCCCAGCGTTTGGGTAGTTTTTATGTTACACAGCTCCTGGGTCAGACGTAACAGCCCAGTGTTTGGGTAGTTTTTGTGTTACACAGCTCCTGGGTCAGACGTAACAGCCTAGTGTCTGGGTAGTTTTTGTGTCACTCAGCTCCTGGTTCAGACGTAACACCCAAGCCCAGCGTTTGGGTAGTTTTTGTGTTACGCAGCTCCTGGTTCAGACGTAACACCCAAGCCCAGCGTTTGGGTAGTTTTTGTGTTACGCAGCTCCTGGGTCGGACGTAACAGCCCAGTGTTTGGGCAGTTTTTGTGTTACGCAGCTCCTGGGTCAGACGTAACAGCCCAGTGTTTGGGTAGTTTTTGTGTTATGCAGCTCCTGGGTCAGACGTAACAGCCCAGCGTTTGGGTAGTTTTTGTGTTACACAGCTCCTGGGTCAGACGTAACAGCCTAGCGTTTGGGTAGTTTTTGTGTTACACAGCTCCTGGGTCAGACGTAACAGCCAAGCCCAGCGTTTGGGTAGATTTTGTGTTACACAGCTCCTGGGTCAGACGTAACAACCCAGAGTTTGGGTAGATTTTGTGTTACACAGCTCCTGGGTCGGACGTAACAGCCCAGCGTTTGGGTAGTTTTTGTGTTACACAGCTCCTGGGTCAGATGTAACACCCAAGCCCAGCGTTTGGGTAGATTTTGTGTTACACAGCTCCTGGGTCGGACGTAACAGCCCAGCGTTTGGGTAGTTTTTGTGTTACCCAGCTCCTGGGTCGGACGTAACAACCCAGGGGTTGAGTTATTTATCGCTGGGTTTTTGCACCCTCTTCAGGAGAGAGCATCGCAGCTCCGTCAAATTGGTGCATGTCTTCAATAAAATACAGGTTTGTGTACGTTTTATTATCTAAAAATTCATTAATGTTCTGTATATATTGTTTAATTTTATCCAAAGCAACATACAGGGGTGCGATGTGAGTCACCTTAAAGAGTGTTGCCTGATGCATTGCATAAAATGTTATCTTTTTATTCAAAAAAGCACAGAATATAAATACTTAGGATGTTAAATATGTTCTCAGAACTGTACACTGATTATTAATAACAGGTTATGGAGTCAGTCAGAGCATTTTTCGGCTTCGAGTAAAAACGCAGGCGGCGGTCTAAAGTTATCAGTTCACCCGCCGAACATGAGTCATCTCTTACGGTGGAAAAGGACAACAGAGACTGATCGATTACACTTGAATTACTTCTAAATGTTTCATTTTTACTTCTAATATTTGTTAAACGACCTTAAATGTAGGCAATATGTATTAAAAACAATATAATATATACTGTACTATAAAATATGATCAAAAATAAATCTAGATTATGTTTGCAAACTTCTACTTTCCCTCTATAACCCAAAATAAATCAATAAAAGAGATCAATAATGGTCTTTTCAGAGCTCTTCATCATATGAATTATGAAGGATCGTGTCGCAGTATAAAGAGGAAACACACAAAACCTACGAAGACTGTCTGGATTTCATTTAAATGTAAATGTTCCTCATGTGTTGTTATTTGTCAGCAAATTATCTGTTGCAGAACAACACGAGAGTGTCATGATGGATTGAGCCTAAATGAAGCAAACAAACAGAAGATGATTCTGCAGGAAAACATGATAAATACGGTACGGATGCTCTTGAAGAAGAGGATTATTATAAATATCCTTCATCCGCTGCAGGACGGCTCAGATAAATGCAATTAAAAATTCATGCAGCGACTCATTTGGACTGTTTTAGGTTTTATTTTTCTTCTCCAGGCTGGAGCAGCTTTAGGAGGAAAACTGGAAATCCCAGATCTCTTAATCACCTGATGGATTCAATGAAGAAGTTTAAACTGATAAACAGATGATCTGGAGTCAGTCAGGACTGATTTAAAGCTTTCTGATATCGGAAGACGAACATGAAGAAAGACTGTATTTTGGCAACACTTGCATCACGTTTTATTGCAAATATTATTTACAGACTGACAGCGGATGAAAGATGCGAGAGTTTCCGTGTCCCCGGAGCTCAGAGTTCATCTTTAATCTGATTATTTTAATGGGCTGCTCAGATTAATTGAGATTATCCTAAATGTCAGACACCATAAGTGCCGACAAATGTCAATAGAGAGAGAAAGATTTCATACGTACAGATGAAATGTCATGGGCAGCGGATCATATTTCAGCTTTAATTAAGCGTGTGTGTGTGTGTGTGTGTGTGTTTTCAACCTCTTGAGAGTCATAGACAATATTGCAGGAATCACAAAGAAACAGCAGATTCATTCACACAGATCGTTCCTGATTATTAACATTCTCAAAACGTTCTCTCAAATAACGTTCTTCCGGTAACGTTAATAGAACGTTGGTTCAGAGTTATCTGTTCTTTAATAATGTAGCACAAAAACATCATTCATGAAGCGTTTTATTTCTCAGATGTTTTAGTTGGACGTTGTTAACCTGTAGTGTTTAGTTTTTATGAATCATTCACATGCACCGGCGGATCTGGAGCTGCGAGTGAATCAGGTGTTTCTCACCTCTGCAGGTGTCAGACGGTCCCTGAACACACGCCGTATGACTGCAGATGTTCCTTCAGGGGCCGAACGAAAGAGACATCACTGCTGACACACATTACTGAGATCAGCTCTCATTTCAAGAGATACCGAGAAGTCTGAACAACACACACACACACAGATTTTTGACCCCTGTCTGTCATTGGTCAGACAAACAGATAGTCCCGCCCCCAAACTCTCTCCTGATGCTCAGTTACTAAGAACTTCAAGACCTTCTTAAATGACTCTGAACATTAAACAGCATCAGAAAAAGTCCATGAGATAAAAGTGAAATCAACGTCTTCCTGATGTGAAATTAACAATTAATGCGGCCGGTGAGAGCGAGGTCACCTGATCTCAGGCCGCCGCTCTGATCAATATTACAAGCTCGTTAAGTGTGATTAATCTTCTTCCTGCTGCAGCGCTGCATCCTGAGCTCTGTCTACTCTAATCACCTCTGAACGAGGAACTGAAACGTTCCCATTAAGTTATGAAAATGTTAGTAAAAAACGTTGTTTCTTGGTTATATGAACGTTAAGAGAACATTCCACTTCATTATTCTTCAAACATTATATGAACGTTACTTTTGAAGTAGAAACATTTAAAAAATGTCCAGCTGAAACATTTGTTTTTGTGCTAACGTTTTGAGATCCTTATTTTAACTTTGAATCATTGTTCATAACTTTGAGAGAACCTTACCAGAACATTCTGAGAACATTCCCTGTTGACCGTCTTTCCATCTCCAACATCAGTTTCAGTTCTGAAGGAAGAAGAAAAACACGTGAGAATGGAAAGATGGAGCTGATCTGACAGAAGAGATTCCCAGAATGCATCAAAATGAAGTGAGTTTGTGCTTAAAACAAGAAATAAATGTCTTGCACTTGATTCTGAACTGTTTCTGTCTGCAGTTTCAATCCTTCATCATTTCACAGGACGGAGCGATATAATAAATTCTGCATGTAATGATTAAATTTAAATACAGGGTTCAACAGTCCTCATTATTTTCTCTGAAATATTAAAAACCTCTAAATATTTAATTGGGTTCCAAAACTAGAGATGAATTAATTTGGTGAGAAAAAAAATGTTTATGCTATAAAAGTTTCTTTAACTATGAAAGCCCATTTCCACCATAAATGCTTTAGTAAATCCTAATTATGATGAAAAAAATTGTTTTAATTATGACAGTTTGAAAGTCAAGATTATGATATAAAATGTCATGAATATGACATAAAAAGTCATGACTATCATATCATGAAAATGATGACTAGCATATTATGATATAAACATTGAAATAAAAAAAAATACTGAGGAAGAACCTTGTTTTTTTTTTTTTTTGCAGTGCATTCGAGTAATTTATTGTATTTATTTGTAGTTTTTGCAAGCGTTCATCTCATATTTATCTGATGTTTTACCGCAGTGTTGTGAAATCAATAGAGGTCAGCTATTTTTACCGGTAAGTATGAATGACGCTCTTCATGTTTGTGAGGTCACATTCATGTCATCATTCATGAAAACAAGACGTCCCGCTGTTTACGGCGCTGGACCGGCTCTGGTGTCTCCGGGTCGATGCTGACGGATTCTTCTGGGATGTTGCTTCATCAATTACAGACGGCTGTGGTTTGCAAATATTTCACTGCGACCCGACGCTGAGCTCACGATAAGACACTTCAGGTCTGATTTCTTCAGTATTGTGACGTACATCTGAGTGAAACGGATTATTGGGGAAAAAATGTGTTGAGATTGGGGCGTGGCTCTCAGGAGTGAGCTTGCGGGGGCGGGGTTTAATGAACTACTATAAAATCGTTAGAAATATAGACGTTCAGAGGAGCAGAGTCCACACCACAGCTGTAACAATAATGGCACAGAGAAATTATATCGTTTGAATCACTATTTTTTCCCAGTTAATGAACGTAAATTAACTTTAATACTGTTGCCGCGGGTTGTTTTTCATGTCCGCGGGTTGAAGTGACCTCAAATAACATGATATTTATTTCGACTTGTGCATTCTGCATACGATCGTCCACCGGAAGCTAGTTATTTGAATTTATAAAGTTTTAAATATGGATATTTTTCTTACAAAAACGCATCAGTTCTCTTCAGAAGGCCTTTATTAACCCCCTGGATTCATTTTTTATGGATGGATGCAAACGTGGCCCCCCATTCACTACCATTATAAACCTTGCAGGACTAAGGAGATATCTCTGATAGTGTTCGTCTGAAAGAAGATACACCTATAGGATGGCTTGAGGATGAGTAAATCATGAGATAATTTTCATTTTTGTGTGAACTATCCCTTTAACAAGCTAAAGTTGTACCTTTGGACAGCAGCGTTTTTGAGCTTCTTCACTCTCTGTGAAACTTCTGGAGTCACGCAGACTCCTGTGAGCAATGCTAATCAGCTCCAGTCCTCCGGCGGTCGAGAGGTTCGGCTGCCCGCTGACATCCCAGAGATCAGAGCTACATCCACCCGGAGAGAAGGACGCGGCTCGCCTGAAGCCACAGACGCCTGGAGTCCAGAGGCCACGAGCGCCGCGAGACTTCTGAAGATGGAGAGACGAGGCGATCATATCAACACGACTGGAAACTTCCTTTCCAACTGAACTAAACTCTTAGAAGGAAGGGATGTGCAACATTAATGATTATCATGATGAACAAAATGTGCAAGAATCATACATTTTTGTTGTTGGTTACAGAACCAGGGACAAATAAACGTATTAAAAAAATTCCGATAGCCTCGTGGGTAGCATCGGGTGACCCGAGTTCAAGTCCCGGCTCACGGACCCTTCCTGATTCCGCCCCCCTCTCTCTCTCTTCCTGTTTGTTTACTGTCCTATCATAATAAAAGGCAAAAATAAATCTTAAAAAAAAAAAAATGTCATTGTTTAAACACTCTCGTTATTACAATCCATTTTTAGAAACACAAAAGCAGTGGATGCTTTCAAACTCCTCCTAAAAAAACACCATCAAATTATTATTTTTAGATTATACACAAACATTTAATTCACATAATTAATTATTAGGCTACATTTATAAAATGACATTATAAACAATTAGCATTTACAAACACACATGAAATAAAAGCATCCTGTAAGTTCATCTGAAGGTCTCCAGCATTAGTCAGATGATGAGTAATCCTGACGCTCTCGTGTGAGTGATTACAATCATCAGCGCGCGAGAATCTGACACGTCTGACAAAAGCGTCTGACAGACAGACAAACACGACGCTTTAGAAACGCTCGCTCATTGTGCTGGAGCTCTTGTCAATCTCTTCAGTCCGCCGGGTGAATAGATTATTTCAGCACACGACAATAGCTGCACACATGACTTCATGTTCATCATGAACAGATTCAGGTGTTCATCACAGTTCATTTCATACAGCAGCTTTTCTTCGGAGGATAATTGATGTGTCACACACTGACAGCAGAGCAGCGTCTGTTCAGTGTTTGTTCAGCATCATTCTGATCCAGTCTGACACGAGCGAGTCCCGCTGCAGAACCGTCTTCCTCCGGGATGCTGATTAGAGACACTAACCGACCCCAGAGACACAGAGACATGTTCGGAAAACATGATCGAGTCCCGCGAGGAGCCGCTGCATGATCCGGGTTCATCAGAGATGCACGAATGATATAGGGTCTCAAACAATACAAATAAAATAATGAATAAAGATATTATAAAAAACAGGTCTGAAACTAAATAAAATGCTTGAATAAAAGAAAAAGTTGAGTCTAGAACTATACAAAAAAAATTAATAAAATAAAATAATATAAAAACAACACAAAACAAAGCAAAAAATAATTTAACATTTTTTAAAAAACAAAACAAACTAATATAATTACATTTTTAAAAATAAAATAAAATTTTCTAAAACAAAATAGATTTAAAAAAAACTAAAATAAAAAAATACCAGGGCTTAGAACGAAATAAAATAATGAATAAAAATAAAATAAAATAAAATAAAATAAAATATTATAAAATAAATAATAAAAAACAAAAGGGTATAAGACTAAACAAAACAGTAAAATAAAATAAAAAACAAAACAAAAAATAGAGTCTAAAACTATACAAAATGCCAGAATAAAATAAAAGTAACATAAAATAAGGAAAATAATAATAATAAATAAATAAATAATAAATTTAAAAAATGGTTCTAAAACAAAACAAAACAATAATAGAATTAAATTAAATAAAAAAGAAAATACAAAAAATATTATAAAATAAATAAAAAAAGAACTGTATAAAACCAAACAAAAAAATTAAATAAAATAATATAATAAAAAAAATTCAATAGGGTCTGAAACAAATAAATAAAGTTCACACTAGCACTTCAATAGTCTATCTGCTGAGAAAAATCCTTTTCTTATGATTTAAATATATATTTCATATAATAGAAAGGCGTCTGTACATATTAAAGGACACACAGTGTGTGTGAAGCATTCTGGGATTGTTTATCCAGATATTGCTGACATGAAGTAAATGAATCTGCTGCGTCTCGCGGGGCGATTCTGTCACGCCGAATAAACTCTTTCATTCACCAGCGTTTAAACAGCAGAGTCGTGACTCGAGTTAATCTTTCCACAGGGATTCAAAGTGTCCGACAGCATTTGCAGCGGTGCATGATGGTCTAGTCCGCTCTTCAGTTAGCAGATCTAATATGAACCAGTGTGAACAATCCGAGATCCGAACATCAGTTCTGTCAAAACGAATCATTAGAGTGATTCACTGATTCTCTGATCACACAAGAGAATCACACGCGAGTTTATTCTGGTTTGCTCACTTTGAGAGTGAATTACAGCTTGATGATTTAATTATGGTTTAAACTCGAGATCGGTTTGATATCTTACAAAAAACTGTAAAAGATCTAACAATAAAAATAGTAAAAACAGTAAAAATAGCAGTTAAATGTACCATTTTGGAAGTAAAAAAGAAAAATCAGCTTATAATTTACAGTGAAATGCATTTTGTAAAACTTATGTTTCTTCTTCTTATCATTTATGCACATCAGGGATTTATGCTGGTAAATTAATTGCATTATTTTAGTGTTTCCACAATGGTGCAAATCTACACAATCCGTTTTAAATTTTTACTGTATTTTTACAGAATTATTTGGGCAATCACAGCTGTCAGTTTTTTGTTTTTCACTAAAAACGACAGGATTTTTTTGTTTCTCAGTGAAATGAGCCACCTGAGGGTCATTTAAGGACTTCCCGCTCCGCTGGAAAACATCCAGACACCGAACAAACCCCGAGACGAGCCGCTCACAAGCTGCGGGAGAAACTTGAGAGAGAAAACTAAAAAGACTTGCTGGATTAAGACAATCATGGTTTATTATGAGCGTATGCATCAGTTACATACAGAAAAACCTGCAGTAGTCTTGTTTGATATGAGGATACATGAACATTCATATTAGAAATACAGGAAGAAAGTGTTCAGGTCAGATGTCCGTATCCGTGTTCATGATCTGACCGTTTAGAGTTTAGAGTTCATGGAGTCTCTCCTGATCCTGTGATATTCCCACTAATCACCAAACCTGTGTCCTGCAGTCCGGAGCTCACGTCTGAATGTGTCCGAGAGCGAAGACGTGACGCAGACGTCTCTCCAGGTGTCTGAAACGGTTAAAAACAAAGTGTTAAACAAGTTTTAACCCTAAAAAACGTGAGTTTCAGATGCACAACGTAATTCACATCAACTAATAGAGCACAAAAGTCCGTTCCGAAAGTAAAATCTCCATTCATTTTCTCCATAGGGAAATATATGTTTAAGTCAGCCCTGGTTGTTAATAACCTCTTCAGCCCACATTATTTAAATTATTCTCAAAATAATCATGTTTGACAGCAGAATTCATGGTGAGAAACTACATTACCCATGATGCTGTGCAAAAAGTCCACCAATCACAGAGCAGAGACAAGCAAAACGCACCAAAAGAGCTTGTTAGCTCCGCCCACTCCCATGAAGCACCACAAATATATATGCATATTTTTCAATAAACTTAAAATAGATTGTTTTTATATATAGTAGGGCTGTCAAAATTAAAAAAAATTCAGTTTAACACGTTAAAAATATTTAACACAATTAACGCAGCATCCGTTTTTTTCCGTCATTACATTATATGATCACACTATCATTCATTCAAGCACGATAAGACGCAAAACTGGTTCTCTTTCCCACTTAAACATACAAAAACCACACCAAAATTAAGTCTTACATGACTGTAAAGAGTTGTTTCGGATGTGCGTCAGCTCTTAAAGTGACAGCAGCCTAATAAACCTGCTGCTGTCTGTCATTAATGTTGATCAAAGAACAAAAGAAAGAGAGAAAATTCAATAACTGATTAACTTTTGTAGCTTTAATACGGACAAATCTATATTTAATTTAGCATTTATAGACTGTGAAGTGTTTGATAACTGGATATTTCCTACTTGTTAGATTAAATATTCAAAATATGTTGTTTCTGCATTAATTTGGAGATTAAATGTGAAATTATTATTTTTTTAATGATTATTTTTTCCTCTTTTGCTGCGAGTGTCTCAAAATCATGACAAACTCCATCATTGCTTTGATGATGATGATGATGATGAAGGGTTAGTGCTTTTGCAGGTCAGCTCACCTGTATCCGGTTTCCAGCGGTTACCAGAGCTGATCCCGGTCCGAGGAGATCTGTGCCGGCCGTAACATGGGAAATGAAAGCAGGAAACGGCATTAGTTTAGTGTTTCATACAGAAAAGAAAGATATACCATTTTTGAGGTTGGCATGGTTTATTTGTGAATCGATGGAGACCACCGCAGCTCCGCGTCTGAAGATGCCGCGGATATTTAGGATCAATAATTAGGCTCCAGACAGGTTTGGCGAGGCCCTTTAAATAATTGATAGACGTTGAACAAGCTCATACAGTCGTCATAACCAGGAGAAGGACATTTGCATTGGGTTACTATTAAAAGCTTCTAATTAAAGCAGCCGATATGTTCCTTGAGCGGCTGGTGACGGCTGAAGGGTGTTGTGGTGACACACTAGTCATTAATGGGGCTAAAAGCTTCATCTGCTCGTGAGGTGGTAACAAATGATCCCGAAGACAGATTGATGTGACCTTCAGCGACAGAGAGCTGACCCACATACAGCTAATTTCACCTTTGAATCTTGTTTTAAAGAGGTCATGAACTGTGTCATGCATGCACAGGCGTGCACTTATAATGTTAGTATGATTTTAACATCAAAAATGGTCATAATTTAGAAATAAAAAGCATTTTTCCTTCCCTGATTTCAGCCGTCTGATTTGAACGCTCTGTTTTAAGGGGCGTGTCTCTGTGAGACTTCAGTGTAAACGCCCACTGCTGTGATTGGCTGACATCTTTGCATATGAAATAGCTCAGTATTACTCTCTCTTTTAGCACACTTTTACTTTTACAGCTCTCAAGTGTTGATTATGGCATTATATTCAGATCGCGGCATGAAAGGTTGCAGTGATGAAGATCGTAGTCGATCACAGACGTGTTGTTGAGCTCATGAAAGCAGCGATCTCGTCATTCTGCGCACTAACCAATGCTTTCATCATCACTAACAGCGCAAACGCGATATAACTAAGAGATTCGTTGAGTCCAGAACTCAGTCGCTGATAAACTCTGTTTGATTGACAGCTCCAGAGATTGTAAAGGGAGCGTTCTTTGATCGCTTTCTATATATAATTTAATCAGATTATTTTCATCCTACTAAGAGAAACAAGGTGAAGTTGAGCGTTTAGTCGCTGGTTTGATTTACTGATCATCTGACTCTACATGAATCATTAATATCAGATCACAGTTACACTGACATGTTGTTGCATTACTGTCGAGTTCATATCGTAAAAGTCTGTTTGCGCCGAAATGCGATTCGACGGTGAAATGAACCGAACACAAATAAATAAAGCTCAACTGAGACATTGAAGAAAATAAATAATCATATTCCTGCATTAGGATGCTTTGAAAGGTAATGTTATTTTAGTCCTGTATCGCTCTTCTCTCCTCCTCATCTCACTGACACACCAGTGGGCGGGGCTAATGCTGCAATGATGAAGTGGGCGTTGTGGTCTTCTGTGGAGGCGGAGTTTCACCATCTATAGACACATTCCAGGACGAGTCGTTATCTGGCCTGTTTTTGGACTAACAAGGAAGTTTTCAGTTCTGAAACTTGCGTGATATTTTTATACTATGATGACCTCTTGCATGTCAAAAGCACAGTTCATGACCCCTTTAAGCAAAGCTGGAGATGTGTTAGACATCGGTTGAGAAGATCATGAAAGTCTTCATACCTTGGTGGTCTTGATCTTGTTCCCGGTCGCGCAGCTCCAGCCTTTGAGATCCGGCAGCACTTTACACTCCTCTCCATCCAGACACGGATGCATCTGACACCACCACTTCTGCTCCACTATAGAGGCTGAACACACACACACACACACACACAGAGATGATGGAGGGAATGACCAACAGGTTAAGTACTGATGGTGTTTTACAAACGACGGAGGACATTAGAGCCGCACTTTAATTTGCAGAGAATGTCAGAGACAAAATGTCAGCGAATAGGTCAGACGGCACTCAGGGGCCCGAACCCATCCGAACGGCCATCCGTACGCTAAGATTCATTTCATAGAGCATTATGGGTGGGATGATTAGAGCCGATCACGGTTTAATCAGCCACTAATGTTTCTTCATTAACAGACAGACGTTAAACACGGTCGCTAATGATGCGCTCTGATTCATCTGAGAAAAACTTACTGAGTGAACATTCTTTCAACACTAAATGTTGCTGACAGGGAACGTTCTGGCAAGGTTCTCTCAACGTTATGAACAAACGCTCTTCCAGTAAATAGAACGTTCGTTCAAAGTTATCTGGTCTTTAATAATGTTCTCAGAACGTTAGCACTAAAAATGGAACTTTTTTCCTGAAATGTTTCAGTTTTTAATTGTTTCAGAATGTTCAGAGAACATTCAAAAGTAACATTCATGTAATGTTTGAGGAATCATACAATGGAATGTTCAAGAAAAAATGTTTCTGAAGCATTTAAAAATGTTCAGAGAACATTCAGAAATAAAGTTTTCATAACTTAAAAGTATTAGATGATATTTTTTGTACGCCGAGTGAATGTCAGCTGGTGTTGTTCTCATGATCTCGCTCTAAAGTGAGGATTCGTTCACGCTCGAGCTTCTAGAGTATCTCAGGATATCCGGCCGGTGGTTGTGTGATTGACGCTCCTCATACGTACCGTCCACGCAGGATGGAGCCGCTCTGGTCGTTCCCGCCACTTGTCCTGGGAAACACGAGCACTTGACGGTCTGTGATCGCTCCTCGATCTTGTTCCTGTTGCAGCATCGATGCAGCGCCACCACCTCACACGTGCCCGTCCGCACCTCACGCAGCACTGCGCACACACACACACACACACACACACACACACACACACACACACACTAAACCATTAAAACACCTGAGATAACATAAAAGTGCAACATTTCTCATTTTCATGTTGTTTTTCTGAAAAAATCATCAAAATGAAGTGAGTTTGTGCTTAAAACAAGAACAAATATCTGCCAATGAGGTTAGAAAAATACTTAATTCAAAGGAAAAACAAGATTATTTTTGGCAGATATTTGTTCTAGTTTTAAGCACAAACATTCATTCAAAAACTTAAACTGAAATTAAATTTAAATAGCGATATTTAAATAAAAAACTAATAAAATGACAAAAGCACATAATGAAATGACTAAAAATTAAAATGAAAACTAAAAATATAAAACTAAAAGCGAATTAAAAATACTATAATTACACTAAAACAAAAAATAGCTAAAATAATAATTAATAAAAATTACATAGGCCAAATTGAGTCAGTTTGGATCCCTGTCTCAGAGCTGACGAGCTTTTCTAATTAAAATGCGTTTGCATGACTGACACTAGAGATCTGCTGGGATCAGACAAGAATGTGTTCAGCCAACAGGAAACAGGAAGCACACGGTTGTGATTTGCTCTGTTGAACTGGTCATGTGACCATCATTCAGCTTTAAGATCACTGCAAACCTGACGTTCTTCCTCAACGTTTCAGCAAAAATATCTAAACATTCTTAAATCAAGATTAATTTTTTCAGTTTAACACATTACACAATTAACGCAGCATCCGTTTTTTTCCATCATTACATTATATGATCACACTATCATTCATTCAAGCACGATAAGATGCAAAACTGCTTCTCTTTCATGCTTAAACGTACAAAAACCACACAAAAGTACGCCAAAATGCCCTCTTTGACGAGTAATCTCATAAGCACAGTCTTAAATGAGTTAAATAAAGTCTTAAATGACCGTAAAGAGTTGTTTCGGATGTGCGTCAGCTCTTAAAGTGACAGCAGCCTAATAAACCTGCTGCTGTCTGTCATTAATGTTGATCAAAGAACAAAAGAAAGAGAGAAAATCTTTAATATGGATAAATCTATATTTTAATTTATCATTTATAGACTGTGAAGTGTTAAATCAAGATACATTTACTGGAGAAATGACTGAAGATATTAATTACTGAAAAATCGGTCATGATTATGTGAGTTTGTGCTTAAAACGAGAACAAATATCTAACAATTTGAGTTAACTGAAATAGACTAAAATTAGATTAATAAAAATGGAAACGAACTGGAAATAACAATTTAATAAAAACTAAAATAAAAATAAACTTAAATAGAAATCTAAAAATGAAAGCTAATTCAAAATATTAATAAGACTTTAATGGTATATAACAACAGTAAAGTAAGCGTGCTGTGTGAGACGAGCCGAACGAAACGAAACCCACCGTGATGTTCCCGGGAATGAGCTGAAGATCCCAGGAGAAGCAGCAGCAGAAGCAGAACTCTCTCACTCATCCTGCACACAAACACCAGGATCAGAGTCACGGATCTTCATCGGTTCAGTCTGTGAACTGACGGACACTCAGCACGTCTGTTTCATTGCCTCACATATTTCGGTAATCATCATACATTTTAAACTTTCTGCAGGTGTCAATGAGGAAAAATCCCAGATTTTCTCATTAAACTCCTGTTGCACATCATCTTCTGGTCGTCTGTGCCGTCAGTGATCCAGTAAACGATCTCACTCACGCTGACGCTAATTACTGGCAGCTCTTCGGATCGCTTACACACGGATTATGAGCTGATATGAACACCTTCAATATTCCATTACGGAGGAGCTGGAGATCCGAGCGCGTGTTCCCAGATCTGTGTGAGGAGTGATGACATCATCTGACACACACACACACACTCACACACTTTGGCAGTTACTACTAATCAAACTGCAATTTCTCTGATATAAACATGTATAATGTTCTAAAAGTGTTTGAAAAAATCTCTCTCCACTTCATTATTATTTATTAAATTATAAAAACTAATATTAATAAATAAAAATATTATTATAGTAATAATATTGTACTGTTCAAAAAGAAATGATCTTAAATACACGTCTGAATATGAGATCTGGTGTAACTCCAGGCGCTCGTCACATGTTCAATCATAAAGCGTTAAAGCTGTAATTAAATGACAAACTGACCAAAAATAACCTCCTACATGTCAGCGTTATAAATTCTGTTTTTCACGAGCCGTTACTACAACACATATTAACATGTACATCCTGAATTATGCATTAAATCTGAGGTCGCACTAATATTTATGCTCGTTTCACACTAATAAACGGTGTGTAATTGCCGTCGAGTGTCTTTCTTCAGAATCACCTTGGGAATCTGATCAAATGACCTTATAAAAGTCTTTAATTCAGCGCCGGAGGGGAGAAACGCAGACTTATTTTCTCATTAAGAATCTGTCAGAGAGGAACGAGCCGTTTCTAATTGTGTGTTTTATTCTAAAAGCTCCTCATGTTTAATTCAGCTCTTTGTGTTGTACTGCAGACCCGCAGGACATCTGCATAATTTATGCTGCAGAACACGGCGGAAAACTTTGGACTGTTGCAGACATTAATAAACTCGCATACATCAGCCAGATGAATTATTAAAATAAAAATCTAGTCAGGTTAAAAATGAGAGGAATCTGTGTTCCCTCATCACGCCGTACGTCTCTCAGGAAGATCAAATAAATAAATCACTTCAAACGTTATGGTTTCCATTGTACAGCTCAACACGACTGGCTATGTTGGAGCCGTCACGCCACATTAGATGTTTAACAGCTGAAATCGTGGTGGAAAACTACATTACCCATGATGCTGTGCGGAAAATTCACCAATCAGAGTCGAGACAAGCTCTAAAACATGATCAAAACTAATAAACCTGTTGCACACAATCGACAGCATGCTTTCTGTCTCACACACACACACACACACACACACACACACACATCAGGAGACCAAATGTGTGTGTGAGTAGGGTTGCAAAGGGGTGGAAAGTTTCCGGTAAATTTACGGAAACTTTCCACGGGAACTTAACCTTGGGAATTTTGGAAATATTCCAATTTGGAAACTTAATTGGAATTTATGGAAATTAATTGGAAATTTTGGGAAATTTATAATATTTATATAAAATGTATCATATAAAAACAAATATAAACATTTTGTTTGGTCATAACATGAAATAACAGTTATTTATTTTTTTGCATTCAATTAATTCTAATTTAGTAAATATGTAAAATAAATATATTTTTATTGCAGTAATTGTTATGTGTTATTTATTTCAGTGTCACATGATCCTTCAGAAATCATTCTAAGATGCTGATTTGATACTCAGTTATTATCAGTGTTGGAAACGGTAAATATTTTATATATTATTTTATATATTATTTAAATATTTTTTTGGAACCTGTGATATTTTTTTCAGGATTCACTGATAAATAAAATGTTAAAAAGAACAGAATTTATTCAAAATAGAAATCTTTTCTAACAATATAATTTTTTACTATCACTTTTTTATATCAATTTCACACATCCTTGCTGAATAAAAGTATTAATTTCTTTCAAAAAATAAAGAAAAAAAATGACTGACCCCCAAATTGTGAACGGTAGTGAATATTATTACAAAAGATTTCTATTTTAAATAAATGCTGCTCTTTTTGACTATTTATTCATCAAAGAATCCTGAAAAAAGTATCACAGGTTATTAAGCAGCACAACCGTTTCCAACATTGATAATTGAGCAGCAAATCATCATATCAGAATGATTTCTGAAGGATCATGTGACGCTGAAGACTGGAGTAATGATGCTGAAAATTCAGCTTTGATCACTGGATATAAATTATACTTTAATGCATATTAAAATAGAAAACCATTATTTTAAATTGTAGTCATATTTCATAATATTACTGTTTTTTTCTGTATTTTTGATCAAATGTGCATGTTATGGACTGGGGAATGCAGGGGGCGTGTCCTCAATATCCCTGCAGTAAGTCATGTGCTGTGTGAGGAATGTGCTCAACTAAAATTGCATTAAATATGGTTGTTTTAACCAAAGTTATGCTGCAACCCTGTTATAGGCTAACCTGTAATTTTGCAAATTCCCTGTTTATTCCCGTTAATTCCCATGGAAAGTTTCCAGTTTTGAAAATTCGCAAACCTATGTGTGAGTTTCGTTGACTTTGTGAATGAGGGACACGTTCTGCTTGCCCTGAAACGACGTTCACAAGTCACTTTTGATTTCATGTAGAAGTACAGCATGTAAGACATTGACTCAGGATTCCTCAATCCGAGGTGTTTCTCACGCAGAGACTTCAGGAGAATAAAGCGAGACGAGCGTCTCTCGTTCCAGTGTGAAGTTTCAATCAATGTGTGTGAGATTCAGTGATCTGTCCTCCTCACACACACTGATCAATCTCTCGGTGTCGTATGAACGCTCTATTTCTGATCTGCTTTTAATTGCTCTCTTTCTGATGGCAGCATCAATAACCAACACAAAAATAATGCGCCCGCCTGTTTCACATCCGCCACGATGATGTTCTTCCTCCCTTTTGGATCCTTTATTTAAAAGACAAAACAGCCAAACAATTCTCCAGAGCTTCATAGCAGATTAAAGAAATATTTGAAAGATATAAATGTGAATCTGAACAGAGAGGAGCTATCTGGCTTTCCTGCTGCTGTTTTTGTCTCGTCAGCAGTGCGTCGGGCCGTTAGAAACACATCCCAGCATGCTTTGTGTTTTCATCACACCTCTGAGAGATGAACGTTAATTATAATCACACACACGTGTGTTCAGAAGAACTCTGAATGGCTGATTGTCTGTGTTTTAGACGCATTTTCCTCTCGCTGAGAGCCTGAGAAAACACACACAACAGCTTCCGGAATCAACTAGCTTGACCTTTAACCCCGACATGACCTTTCCATCACCTGCAAATCTGGCCGGTCCACATTTCATATTCATAAACATCTAAACATTCTTAAATCAAGACACTGGAGGAGCAGATTGACTTATTTCATTACATTTCCTTTTACAGTTTTCATCATTCCTCGTCAATCCCAGCTGTAGTTCCTCTCACGTCTCGTCTCTCGGCGCGCATCAGCATCAACTTGTTCTCTGACAAAAGTGTGATGAAAGGTGTCAGAAACGCGGTCTATTTTTAGGCGCGTCGTGAGCGCGCTCTCATTGGACGCAGACGGGACAGGAAGTGACGGCTGATTATGTAGATGCATCTGAAACGACTTCAAAACATCAGAGACCTGCAAACATGATGTTCTTCCTCAGTGTTTTCAAACATCTAAACATTCTTAATTTACTGGAGAAACAAAATGACTGAACATCTTAAAGCATTAGTTGACTTCAGCATTAAAATGTCCTGATAATTTACTCTCCTCCATGTCATCCAAGATTTTCATGTCTTTCTTTCTTCAGTGGAAAAGAAATGAAGGAAAACATTCTTTGTAAACACTGGATCGGTACTTCCGTCTACGTCACGCGTGAGCTTTCCAACATGATTACGTCATGCGTGGAGCATCAGAGCAGTGCAAGACGAGCATTTGTGGTTAAAAAGTGTATAATTTATGTAGGAGAATCTAAACCTAAATTAGAAACCTTTAAATAGCATAATAGGGGCACTTTAATTCAAAGGGAAACAAGATTATTTTTCTGACTCTATTGGTGGATATTTGGATACAAACTTTTTTCAGGGAAACAAACTCATTTTTGCTTCTCCAGTAAATGTATCTTGATTTAAGAATGTTTCTGTGCTGGAAGAACATCACTTTCTGGCCTTTCATCCATCGCCTCGCCGGACGCGTCAGGGTCGATCTCTCCTCCGTCTCAACAGGACACAATATGTTCAGAGACCAACACGAGTCCAGATTAATGCAGGACTCAAGGTGATGATGAGGACGGCCAATAATAGCAGACACACACACACACACACACACACACACACACACCGCTCAAGACTGAGATGAAAACATCTCTGCGCCTTCATTAGCCAGATTCAGGTGTGTTCGTCTGGCAGATCGGAGCGAGAATAGCAGTGTAATAACTAGAGTAAATGAAGAAAAATAAAGGAGAGTCGATCTAATTACTGCGACTCGTCAGACCATCAGATGGCGTCTATTTCTTACACTCTCGCTGGTTTATTTTTGTTATAATCTGCATTAAGTGACAAGCTCGTTTGTGAGCTGGGAGACTCACAATGTATGAAAAAGTATAATAAAATATGAGGTGAAGGCACGTTAAAAGAGCGTTTTAGTACAACAACGAAGTTATATGGGTTTGATTTAAGCTCCTTTTTTAATATATTTGTTTCTAACATCTACTTCTAAACTTTTAAATTAGAATAATGTTTGTTAATTTCTACATTTGTTTGTTAAAACTCTAAATTCAGTTTCACTGTCCTGTGAAAAACACTAAATTAATCCAAGCATTTCTGCTGGACTTCAGATCTGGATTCAAACCTCGGAAACACAGAAAACAAGGTCATTAGTGGCCGCATAACGACTTCAGAGACGCAGGAAGAGTCTCATTTGGGTTCTGACCATATTTACACTAAAGAGATGAATTGACCGACTCTAAACTAATGCGATAATGTGTTTTGTAATCATAAAATGCAAACAAAACATATTAGGAGACTCTCAAACATGCCATACTATCATTTAAATAAATAAATTCATAAATTTATACAATGCTCATCACTTACAAAAAATACCATGATTCTTAGAAGTACCATGGTATTATATGGTACTATTGCAATACTTCTACAAACATCAGTTTCTTTCCAAAATGTGTTTCCTTTCTTCATGTGTGTGTTTGTGCAGATGATGCTGTCTATGTAGTCAAGTTCACTATTAATACTGTGGTAGTATATGGTACATTGAGTCAGATCACATATATAAATGGTACTTAATTATTATTTTATTTGTAATGCAATTAAATAATAAAAAAAAAAAGCCACAAAAATAAAGTAAAGCAAATCATATGGTATTACCATGGTATATCAAATGTATTTTAAACGAATGACAGTAAGTGTTTCTGCCACATAAGAAAATCACACTTTGGTAAATCTTAATTATGCTATAAAAAGTCAAAATTATGACATACTAAGTTAAAATATTGATTTTTATGCTATAATTATGACACACACACAAAAAATAAAATTGAGTTAGAGCCGAAATTAACATATGCTACATAAAAGTAACTTTCTATGTAATAATTATGTCTTTATGTCATTTTAATGTCATATTTTGACTTCGTAAGTCATCATTTTGACTTTTTATGTCTTAAAATTTTACAAAAGGTGGTTTTTGTAATGTTTTTTTTCTCTCTCTCTTCTTATGTGGCGGGAATAGATTGTCCTGTCAGTCACTAAACAATCAATAATCCACTTTAAACTTTCTTTTTATATATATTTCTGAAGTGTTTTATCTGTTTTATTCGTCAGCGTTCTGACTGACTGACTTTTACATGTATTTTAATCTCGCGAATGAAGGAACATTAATGAGTTTGTAGCCTACCTGCCGCACGTGAGCTGCTCCTGATCAATCCATCCGATCAGCTCGATCAGTCCAGCGGGAGTCGGAGTTTGATCGCTCCAGGGTTCCGGTTCGGTTCGGTTCGGTCAGCGGCGCATCGGCGTTTTCACATGATTCAGATCCGAGCGCGAGTTGAGCGCGTAACCGTCACTAACCGTCATTAACCGTCCCACAGCAGAATAAACGAGATTAATCCGAAGGATGTTTCCCGCGTCTCCTGTTTAAATAAATTATGCCGTTAAATATGAGCCGTTAAAAGGCAAAAAGAGAAAAAGAAACAGATGCTGCTCTTCCCTGAGCTTCACACACACTGAATGACTGAAACACACTCTCTCTCTCTCTCTCTCTTTCTCTCTCTCTCTCCATCTCTCTCTCTCTCACTCACTCTCTCTCTCACACACGGTAAATTTCATGTACCATTTACATTATAATACCACGGTACTACCACGACTACCGAACAAACGTTCTTCCAGTAACATTAAAATAACGTTATTTGGTCTTTAATAATGTTCTCAAAACACAAAATCAATTTATAGATCTTTGATTGAACGTTTTTTTCCCCTAGAACTTTCAGTTGGACGTTCGTCTAAGGTTTTTTAAATGTTACCACTCATGTCAGAACGTTCAGAGAACATTCAAATGTAACGTTCCCATAATGTTTGAAGAATGATAAAATAGAATGTTTAAAAAAACAAAAAAACATTCTCAAAACCAAGAAAATGTTTTAGAACATTTTAAAAACTGGAGGTTCAGAAATAACGTTTTTATAACTTTTTTCGAACATATTTGTGTTACCTGAGATTATTGTGTAACATTATGTACCATGCTAGCAGCGCAGTATTTTCTGTAATGATGTATTATTATTATTATAATATAGTCGTGATTGTGTGTTTATTATCAGCAGCGCGGGAAGTTTGAATGATGTAACGCTGATGTGTGCGTGTGGCGCCATCTTGTGGACGCGTCTGGTTCTGCATGTCGACGCTAATAGATGCTTAATTTCACTACAGACACATGAAATGTTTATCTCCACAACTCTCTGTAAATAACCGCGTTAAAATTCTCTTGTTTACAATATTTCTTAGTTTAATGAATTTTGTAGGGAAATATTGCCCCCCCCCAATAATACATGTACATAAAACAAACTCCATAAATATACACTTGTGTCACTCAGTAAAATTTATTGTAGAATTGAATCACATTTTCACCAGCATTCTAGTAATCCCACGTTTATACAAATCGCAACAGATCTTCGTACAATATACTTACCAAAGAGAATTAAAAAGCTGCACCAACAATTTCTAGATCTGATTTGCAAAAAAGAGCATCGTTTGTCATTAAAATGATTGTCACCGTGAAGTTTGCTGAAGTTGAAGTACAAGACTATAAAACAGAGTAAGATCAGGTTTGGACCGAGAGCAGTGCAGTGTGAGATCGTCGTGACGACACAGAGTTCAGAGGTCAGACGGACCGAGGCATCTTCGGCTTGACAAGTTCACGCGGCGCTCAGCATTCCTCCTTCACGTAGATCTGTTCGTCTGTGTCCGACTCCAGGTGCTCCAGACGATCCGTCTGTCCGCTCATGATCTCGTCTGGGGTTTTCATGAACCTGCGGCGCACACACACACACACACACACACACACACACACACACGTTAACATGCGCAGCAGCGGAGGCGGTCAGTAATGCGTGAGGACGGCGGTCCTGACCTGAACAGCAGTCTCTGTCCCGGCTCCTTCCGGATGATGTTGAGTTTGTAGTAGTGTCTCAGCGCTCGCGACATCTTCTCATACGTCATATTGGTCCTGTTCTGTGCCACACACACCACACAACAACAATAAACCACCGCTTACAGATATTACACTCACTGATACAACCATAACAATTTCATAACATACACTATATAGACATTAATTAAATTTATATATAATTAATTTTTATAATTTAATTAAATGTAATATTTAATTTAAAAACAATCAAAAGTTCAATTAAAATGAAGTACAAAAAAAGTTCATATTTAATTTCTAATATGTAATTAAATATTACATATTAAATTAAAAGTGAAATATTAAAATATATTAAAAATGTTTTACATTTTTTATAAAAAATAATGTTACAAAAGATTTGAAAACGATTTCAAATATTATTTTTTTAATCTTTTGTAATATTTTGTATCAATTTAAAAAATGTAAAACATTTTTAATATTTAATTAAATGTATTAAGGAATTTGTGATTAAAAACTATTTAAAATATTATTTTTTTAATCACCAATTCCTTATAACACATTAATTAAATATTAAAAATGTAAATTGTAATATTTTAAATGTAATTTTATTCCAATTTTATTAAAAAAAAGTTTAAGCATCAATTCCTTATTTCATATGTATTTTAATTTAGTATTTAATTTAATTTAAAACATAATTAAAAATTAAATATAAAAAATATTAAATAATAATATAAATAATTAAATTTTATATACAACATATGAGAAAATAAATTTAACATTTAAGATGTACATCAATATTTTATTTAGTTTTTAATGTTTAATTAAAACCTTTTATAAATTAATTTTAATTATTCTATTTTTTTTAAATTAGCTTAATAACCAATTCTTTATTTAATTTCTATTTCAAATTTTAATATTTAATTTAAAATAAAAAAAATTATATACCAAATTATTAAATTAATTATATTTAATTAAATATTACAAATTAAATTTAAAAAATATTTAAATATTAAAAACTTAATTTTTTAAATATTTAATGTAGCTTTTATTGTAATTATAATGTATTCTAGCCCATGTGATGTTATAGTGCGTTCTCTAATGGCACCTTATGGTTTCCCCACAGGCGGGCCAGGCCGTTGGGGTCCATGATCCGGAAGACTTTGGTATCGCGGTCCTCCCAGCGGATGTAGTTCTCGTAGCGACTGTCCGACAGCAGCTGATAGACGTAATCCCACAGGAGCCTGCAGTCTGACACGCCCACAACACACCACATCATCAATCGCCACGGCAACCGGGCAACATTCACATTCCACAAGTACAAACTACATTACCCATGATGCTGTGCAGAGACAACTCTATGATTAATGAAAAAAAAATATATATGAAAGAAAAGAGGGCGGGGTCTGACCTGCGATGCGTCCCATGGGCGTGGCCTGTTCCTCGGGTGGCGAGACAGGCATGATGATCTGGTTGCGGTAGTGTCGCTCGTCCTGCAGGGGGAGCTGGTGAGCCGCGAGGTTCAAGCCGTGAGGCGCGTAGTGGACGGCGCTCTGCTGCTGACCTTTGCCCTCGCGCCCGTTCTCCTGAGGCGTGCCGCGGCTGTGCCTGAAGTCGGCCGGCGTGGGCCCGCGGCCCGGGCTCAGCAGCAGCGGGTGCATGATGGCGCTGGGCATGAGCTGGATGACGCGCGGGGGCGTGGCCTCCTCCGCACACGGGCTGGCGGGCCGCGCGGCGTCACGGGGATGAACGCAGTGGCCGTTGGGGGCGGCGGGAGACACGGACAGCGGGTACACGTCGTCCGGCAGGTGGTGGTTGCTGTCGGGCAGCTGCGCGGACGCCAGCTGGAGGTCCTCGGCCGAGGCGGGATGCGAGCGCAGGGCCGGCGGGTGATGATGCGGCGAGCGCGAGCGGTGGCGCAGCTCGATGGTGGGCGGCTGCAGGGACAGAGCGTCTGTACCGCGCACCGGCCGGCGTACCGTTTCTGACAGGCAGAGAGAGAGAGAGTTTGAAAAAAAAAAAATACAGTAAAAATAATGAAATATTATTCTAATGTAAATCAGCTGTTTTCTATGTGAATATATAGTAAAGTGTAATTTATATCCAGTGATTAAAGCTGAATTTTCAGCATCATTACTCCAGTCTACAGTGTCACTTTTGATTAATTTAATGCATTCTTGATGAATAAATGTGTTAATTTCTTTAAATAAAAATGGTAGTGTATAAAATGTTTCTTTCTTTATATGGTTGTGTTTATATACACACACTTTATATATTGAAATGAACATTAAATAACCGTAAATAGAAAATTTTGTGTGATATTTTTGCAACACCATCAGGTATTTACAGAAACACACAGTAACTGCAGCTCAAGCCTGAACCACTAGAGGGACCCAGAGGCTGAACTGATATAAGACAATATAAAAACCTTAAACTTAGAATAATAATAATAATAATAATAATAATAACTACTATAATAATATCTATATAACACAGATCTGATCCTGTTTGATCATCTTTCAGGAAGTTCTCTCGTTTATTCATGTTCTTTGTCTTGAACTCCAGCTAAAGGTCTTCACACGTTTCCTGGTCAAACAGGTTTTTCTGTCAACATTCCTGCCGGGATCGTGTGACCGTGTTCAGACCTTCCCATAAGCCTCAGCGAGAGCAGAACATTCTCCGGCTCACCTTCATGTTTGTGGTGCAGCAGCGGCGTCTCGTTCAGCGAGTGGAAGGAGCCGACGGGGAAATACGACTGAGGCTTCCTCTGCTTCAGGATGTGCTGCAGGAGCTCGTACAGCACGTCTCCTGTCAATCAACACACATGTGACACGTCACCGATCCGCCGTCTTTCTGCACATTCCTGACTAATTACTGCATGATGCATCTGTAACGATCACGTATAAACCTTCCTCGCTCCTCTGAATAACAGTTTTCAGACACTTTGCTCTTTGCTTCACACTTACTTACAGAACATAATATTATGCATTATACTCATTTACATGAAGAAATTAATCTAATCTAATAAACGTATAAAGCATAAAACACACTAACCGTGTGAAAACGTTCATTACAGACCCATTAAACTTCTACACTTTCAGTAATATTTAAATTCATGAACGTCTGACAGAAGAACATGAAACACTGTCAATCACTGAGAAGGAAGTCGTCAGTCTTCATGAAAACTGAGTGTCTTATTTAAGAGCTTCCTGAAAGAACTTCAAGGAAATGATTCTCAAAAAGGAAGAACAAACACACACACACACACTCTCTCACACACACACACACACACACACACGTCTCAGTTCTCAGTGTTTATGGGAGGGAAATTCCTGGTTCTAGCAGGTGACGGTTGCGGCTCGATTACGCACTAACACTTCCTTATCGGCCGTTTACCCAACTTTCAACTTCCTCTAGTGACAGTGACTGTTTCACTTCAGATTAAAAATCTGACCACACCGTTACCCACAATCCTTCACTCTGAGACTACAGCTGCAGTGTTCCAGTAATACAGTCACTCCAGAACCAAAACTCAATTATCTCTCCACAAGGATTAATACTTCAGAGATCCGTTCAAACAACGGACCAATCAGGTGAATCTGTGGGCGGGGCAAACGGCATGACATCATGTGAGCGGGAGCGTCACCTGAGTGCGGAGAGCGGTATCTGAAGTCCTCTTTGGTGAGCAGCAGCAGAGCTTTGCCGTTCATCTGGAAGCTTCCGCTGGAAATGGGCCGCAGTGCGAACTCCCTCTCAGCCCAACGCAGCCACTGACACACGTCCTCACGGCTCCAGAACACCGGCTGCATCCCTGCACACACACACACACACACACACACACACACACACACACACACACACACACACACACACACACATATATAGAACGTTCAAAAATGTAAACAACTGGGAGAGAGAGAAGAGCAGGCAGATGGATAATACATATGGACAGTTGTGAGAATGTCGGATGTGCATCAGTGTATTGGATCAGTGCATTCGCTCTTAAAGCGACAGTAGCCTAATTAACCTGCTGCCGTCTGTTAATATTAATCAAACAATAAAAGACACACACACACACACACACACACACAGGCTTCATTTCTGAGCAGGAAGTTGGGAACAGACGCTCTGATGATGCAGAAGAGATGAATATTACAGTCAAGATATTCTGAAGAAATCAATTTTTTTTTTTTTTCATTTTCTTCATTTGACATCAATCCATCTATTAATTTGATATTATTTTGATATTTTATTTGATATATTGTTTTATTTGTTATATTCCCATCACATGAGAATCAAGTCCTGTGCTTCCACATCTTTGAGTCTCGTTACAGAAGTAAAGCGGCTCTTTCACGCTGACCTTTAATAATAAAAGCGGAGCTGCTGACGGAAACAGAAGCAGGAAACACGCGAATGAGGAAACACAGCAGATCAGGCTAGATGTCAAACACAAGTGATCTGATCCAGAGACGCGAGCGCTTCCTGAAAGATCAATCAATCAATGATTTAAACACCTTCGTTACTAGAGTCTGGTGTGTTCATGAGCCCATGTGACACGCTTTGATTGACAGCTGGAGAAAGAAATGTGCGGCCTGAATTCAGTTTAAGTAAAAAGTGCCTGCTAAGATTTTTGTTACTGGAAAAAAATTAAATGAAAAAAGTTATATTTAAAAAAAATAAAATAAATAAAAATTCAATGAAAAGTAATATTTAGTAAAAAAAAAAAATTCATTTAATTAAAATAAATCAATAAACAAATATATATAATAAAATGTTAATATAAAATGACAAAGCATATAATTATGAAAATTTAAAAACTGAAGCATAAAAATATAAGCAAATTTAATAACAAAAACTGTTATGGTATAAGCAGCAGTGTGACTCACTATGATTAAAAGCATGAAAGCCACAGAGACGCTCACGGAGAGCTGAACAGACTGTCGTTTCCGAGCGGCCGTGTGCATGTGCAGTCGGTTGGGAACAGGAAGTGCTGGGCTGCGCTCGCTCTCGGCCGTTGGCATGTGAGAACAGTTTCCCTTTCAGAGCGGAGGAGAAAAAAAGTGGCGTGCAGGAAGTGCCGTCTGCCCACACAGGAAATTCCTCAGGATGAGAGAGGCTTCCAGGCGCAGGAAATTTCCCCACTGAAAAGAGAGTGTGTGTGTGTGCTTGTGTAAATACACTCTCACACACACACACACACACACACACTCATCCACTTCAACAGAATCCGAGTTACGAGACGCTCAAACACCACGAATGACTGTTTACATGGATTTACAGCGTTCTGAGGTGAAGAAATCCCACATTCCACCTCAAGATCACGAGGAACACAAGAAAAGAAAAATCTATTTTGCACAAAGAAAAAAAGGTCCATTAACGTTTTGCACTGACTTTTTTTTTATGACACTGAAAAAACACGTACACTCATGTTATGTATAAATAAATATTTAAGTATTTATATGTCATGATAGTATTTGTATTTATTTATTGCATGCACATATTTATAGTAAATATATGTAAGTGACGAAATGATTCAGCAAATCCTCACGTGCCTTTTAAGGTTTGATGGTTCAATTGTGAAGTGATGAAACAAACAGGCAGAACGAGAATAACTGATGATGAAGAAGAAGAATCTCTCACACACACACACACACACACACACACACACACACACACACACACACACACAGAAAAATGCATCAAAATGAAGTGAGTTTGTGTTTAAAACAAGAACAAATATCTGCCAATGGAGTCAGAGAAATAATCTTAATTCAAAGGGAAAACAGGATTATTTCTGACTCCATTGGCAGATATTTGTTCTTGTTTTAAACACAAACTCACTTCATTTTGATGCATTTTTTCAGACTTAATATCTTCAGTCATTTTTCTTCTCCAGTAAATGTATCTTGATTTAAGAATATTTTGATGTTTGTGCTGGAGAACGAGACAGAAACACTGAGGAGGAACATCATGTTTCCAGTGTTTGACTGAGAGCAGCATGTTGGATTGTGGGTCCTGAAGAGTTAACAGAGACACGAGCTCATCTCTCACACACACACACACACACACACACACACACACACACACACACACACACACACTTCCTCTACAGGAAACCAAGGAGCAGCATTTCTGCCCACTCCGCAATTTCCTTCTTCTTTCTGTGTTTTTTTTTTTTTCAATCTTCCTTCCTTCCCCCGGACAAATTCATCATGAATGTGAGACTGATGGCGGTTTGTTCTCAAGTCTCAAACCACACACACACACACACAATGCAGAACAACAAATTCACAAATATAAGACAAGCACACACACACTCAGTTCATCCAAACATCTTAACATGATTACACACACCCATCCATCCATCCCTCCGTCGCACTGAATGAGTCCTGCTGGAAAACGGCCGATTCGATCACTGTCAGGAAAACAGAGACGCCTCGAGCCAAAAGAGCTTCTCGGAAGTTCCTGTCATTTTCCCCTCTCCCCCCTCGTCTCGTCTGTAACTCACATCTAATGCAGGTGAGAGTTTCAGCGCAGGAACAAACCCACAACATATGGACACGGCTAAACATACAATCAAATACCATTTCCCAGAAGGCTGTTAGGGATGCAGAAATAGAGATCATGAACTAAACAAAAAAACATGTAATTTAGTAGAGGTTCAGACAAAATGTAATTGCTGCAGTCTATTTAAAAATATTTAATTAATTTAAATTATTATTTTTTTTTAATTGGATTGAATGAATGATTCAATGACTCACTCATTTCATTACTGGATGAATCAGCGTTTTTGAACAAATCTCTTGAATGAATGATTCAATGACTCTGCTATGGATGCACTTATATATTTATCATTATAAAAAAAAAAAAAAATCATGAATTGTGTCATGAATTGAATCATGAATTGAAATCGAATCTCATTGTGAAAATCATTTGAATCCTGAATCGATTGTGAATCAAACCAATTTACTGCCTGCCCAAAGATTCAAACCCTCTCAAGTGTATTTTGATATTTTCAGCAGCTCACATTTTTAGCATTAAACCGATATATCGGGCAGATATTTGATATTTTTATAATTTGACATTTACCAATATTTTACATTTTTTATCATTTGCCTTTACTGATATATCAGCCGATATGTACAATTTTTGTATAATTTGATATTTACAAATATATTGGCAGATGTACATTTTTTTATGATTTGACTACCGATATATCGGCCGATATTTTTATAATTTGACACTTACCAATATATCGGCTGATATGTTATATTTTTATAATTTGATATGTATGAATTTATCGGCTGATATGTTATATTTTTATAATTTGATATTTATGAATTTATCGGCTGATGTGTTATATTTTTATAATTTGATATGTATGAATTTATCGGCTGATATGTTATATTTTTATAATTTGATTTGTATGAATTTATCGGCTGATATGTTATATTTTTATAATTTGATATGTATGAATTTATCGGCTGATATGTTATATTTTTATAATTTGATATGTATGAATTTATCGGCTGATATGTTATATTTTTATAATTTGATATGTATGAATTTATCGGCTGATATGTTATATTTTTATAATTTGATATTTATGAATTTATCGACTGATGTGTTATATTTTTATAATTTGATATGTATGAATTTATCGGCTGATATGTTATATTTTTATAATTTGATTTGTATGAATTTATCGGCTGATATGTTATATTTTTATAATTTGATATTTATGAATTTATCGGCTGATATGTTATATTTTTATAATTTGATATGTATGAATTTATCGGCTGATGTGTTATATTTTTATAATTTGATATGTATGAATTTATCGGCTGATATGTTATATTTTTATAATTTGATATTTATGAATTTATCGGCTGATGTGTTATATTTTTATAATTTGATATGTATGAATTTATCGGCTGATATGTTATATTTTTATAATTTGATATGTATGAATTTATCGGCTGATATGTTATATTTTTATAATTTGATATTTATGAATTTATCGGCTGATGTGTTATATTTTTATAATTTGATATTTATGAATTTATCGGCTGATGTGTTATATTTTTATAATTTGATATGTATGAATTTATCGGCTGATATGTTATATTTTTATAATTTGATATGTATGAATTTATCGGCTGATATGTTATATTTTTATAATTTGATATGTATGAATTTATCGGCTGATATGTTATATTTTTATAATTTGATATTTATGAATTTATCGGCTGATGTGTTATATTTTTATAATTTGATATGTATGAATTTATCGGCTGATATGTTATATTTTTATAATTTGATATTTATGAATTTATCAGCTGATATGTTTGACTTTAATATATCAGCTGATGTGTTACATTTCTTCTAACTTGACATGTACCGATATATTATCCAATATTTGACATTTTTTTAATTATCGGCATGTATCAGTGTCATAAGTGACTGATTTTGAATCCAGCGCCTCAGTCTTCATTAGTTTACTGTCTTTGTTTACCAGTTCTCTCTAATAGAATACAAAATCTCGAATACAAAAACAAATGTTATAATGCTCTTTTAATATATCGACGGCATTGAGAAAATATGCATTTATGTCATTTAAATCAAGCCTTTAATATTTATAAAATATTTAATTCCACAAACAAATCCAGGTCTTAGATCCTCTGCATTTGTTTCCTGCATAAAAGTGCGTGTGAATTTAAACTATCCTGTGATTGTCCAGTTTGCTGTTATGTCATATTCATAACTGTGTACAGTATATATTACAAGGTCTTTATTTGAAGAAATAAGATTCCCAGTGTACACAGAGTTACTAAGCACACTGTGTTTACTTCCTTTTTTTAGGATTACAAAAATCAAGATGTAAATAGTTCAAATATAAAAAGTTCAGATCGGTTGATCACGACTCATTTTCGAGCGTGTCATGCATCACACTAGACTGGGATCACAGGGATTCAGTAGGCAGGAAGTGGAAATCAAAACTCAAATACGGGTTTATAACTAACTTCCTGAATAACTGCTCTAACCAGATCAGGATCCTGACGGCGAGTCCAAAGGAGAGACGGACGGACAGACGTTTACTTCTGCGCTGCATGTCAAACAGACGGGTTAAATATTGATCTGCTGCGTTTTCAGCATCCTGTTAGTTGGAGCGCGTCCAACTCCACCCTGATCCGAGCAGGACGCGTCCAGACCTGCCACTCCACCAGCGTCATTTCCAAACGCAAACACACCCACCTGCATTCACTCACAAAGTGAGAGTTAACCACTAGTTAGTGCACTACAATCACCGCAGGCATCACGCGCTCGAGGGCTGCACGACATGAGGAAAATATCCAACTGGGGTTTTTTTATATTATATAACATTATTTTTATTATAGTTTTTATGGCATCAAAAACAGACAGAGAGAGACAAACAACCCCTTCATACAACAACAATCTGTTCTGTATGTGAAATAAAAAGCTCAAAGTAAGAAAAAGAGACACTGAAATAAAAGAAATCTGAAAATAGTTCAATTGCAATTTTATTTATACAAAATTACATTTTTAAAGTAAAATGTGAATTAAAATTCCAGGTTTGTTGTGTTTGTTTTTAGGGCTGCAAAATATAATAATAATCATTATTATTATTATTATTGTTATTAATATATATTATTTTTATTAATAAATAAATACAAAAATTACTAAAGAAAAAATATTACTACATCGCTATAAAATAATTATAGTAATTATTGTTGTTGTTGTTGTTATATTTTTTAATAATAAAAATAGAAAATTACAAAAAAAAATATTACTACTATTTTATTAATAAATATTTTAAAAAATATTACAATTGTAATATTTCACTGTTAAAAATATTACTATATGGCAATAAAACGATAACAGTAATTATTATTATTGTTGTTGTTATTATTTTTAATAGAAAATAAATAAAAATTACTAAAAATAAGAAAAATTACTATTGTTTTTATTAATAAATACAAATATATATTACTAAAAATAAGAAATATTACTATTATTTTTATTGATAAATAAAAAAAATACCAAATAAAAAATACAAAAAGGAAATATTTAACTGTTAAACATTAATATGGCTATAAAATAATAATAGTAATAATAGTTGTAAATTATTTTTAATAAAAAATAAATAACAATGATAAAAAAATAAGAAATATTACTATTATTTCTATTAATAAATACAAATATATTACTAAAAATAAGAAATATTACTATTATTTTTATTAATAAATAAAAAAATTACCAAATAAAAAATACAAAAAAAGGAAATATTTAACTGTTAAACATTAATATGGCTTTAAAATAATAATAGTAATAATAGTTGTAAATAATTTTTAATAAAAAATAAATAAAAATGATTAAAAAATAAGAAATATTACTATTATTTCTATTAATAAATATAAATATATTACTAAAACAAATAAGAAATATTACTATTATTTTATTAATAAATACAAATATATTACTAAAAAAGAAATATTACATATATATTTTTATAATATGTAACTTAAAAAATACTGTACAATTATAATTTTATTTTACAAATGTAAAGTTATAACACGCTTTATTTCTTGATTTCCACGTTGTGCATGTAGTGTTCGTGTCGCCGCGGATCACGAGCCGCACGCGTGTAAACGAGCACAGCGCCGCGCTTCACTCTGAAACACACAGCGCGCACGTTTATTTAATTAAAGCGTGATTTAATGGTGCAGCTCTAACGTGTTCGGACAGACACTGAGGCAGAAGGTTTGTCTCAGCATGAGTGTGTTTGTTTCAGTGACGACAAACTCAATTACTGCCTGTGAAGGTTCGATGCGTCATACTAGAACAAAAGCTTGTGTGTGTCTCAGGTTGTTGCATAAAGCATGTAGGAGGTGTGTGTGTGCGTGTGTGTTAGTCACTGTTTCCGGGTGAGTTTCTATGTTTTTGTGTGTGTGTGTGTGTGTGTGTCACTCACGCAGGTGTGCCGGCAGTCTGGTCGGTTCCTCTTCTGTCCTGGCATTAGCCGATGAGGGCGGGACATGGCCGGGAGAGGAAGTGGAATTTGGCAACGGGCTCGCGGACGGGCTGAAAGCGCTCCTCTCCTGCTGAAAACACACACACAGGGCTTAGACGACACACACTCAATCAGACCGACACTCACAGCGGCATGAACTTCCTTCAGAGCTGTTCTGCGCTGAATGAACATGAAGCTGCTCACATGACCCTGCAGACAGGTCAAAGGGTCACGCAGAGGTCATGCTGCACCTAAACTGATGATCTGAGGAACATTATCCACCTTTTGAATGTGTCAGGCTATTTTTAGTTCTAACCAAAATAAACAGCAACAAATACGGTCAGCACTGCTTATCTAAATATCTTCATTAAATGTTCTGCAAAAGAAAGAAAGCGGTTTGAAACAACAGTAAACGGCGACCACTTTAATTTCTGTGTGAACTATCCCTTCGACACGTTTCTTCACTTTGCACTCTGTTATTCTCTGTATCGCACGTTCAGTCATGGATGTGAGTAATATGATGAGCTCATGTTCGGGTCCTTTTCAGAGTTCTGATTTCACTTCTGTCAATCACTGCTGACTTCCTGTCCAGTTTCCATATAGGGCGACGGTAGCATTTGCACCGAGAACTGAAATTACAAGACGCTCATGTGCTCGTTTCCAGGGTAAAACCCAGAGCCGGGAAGCGCAGAGAGCGGTTCTCTGGAAACTTCCTCAAACGCAGATGTCCGCCGGCTCTGTGCAAATGAAAGCATGCAAAATCAGACGTGACGCGACCGCTGCGCTGTGAGCTCTTTTGCATTCGACTCCCTCACAGAACAAAGCCACTCCAACCAAGCGTGGGTGTTTCTACAACTGTCAGAAACCTCCAGCATTAGCGGAGGGAACACCTGGGACACTTAGGGCAAAACATGCAAATCCCAAACACATCCCAGACGGATGTTTGCATGAAAAACTCTCCCATTATAAGGAAAATAACGTAAAACACGAGTGTCTCTAGGCAGCGATGAACGTGCTTTAAAGAAGCAGCGACAGATCTCTACATTTGTGCATCGGTTGTTGATTGGCTGATGAGATGTGGGCGTGGCACTCAAGTGTATGCAGATGAGTGAGAGCTTGCGGGGCGGAGTTTAATCGCACTTAATTGATCAGAGATCACGTTTTGATTAAAGTTGTCGTACTTTCTTCTCTTTTGTACCGTATATCCGAGTGAAGCGGCCTTGCAAACAAGAACAAATGTAGGGCGGAGCTAAATTTTGTCTGTGGGGAATTGATTGGATGGTTGTGTTTTGCTGTAGGTGGATCTCATGTGAGTGACAGGATGCCCCGCCCTCACACCAGTAAACGCCATCTGAGATGAATTTAAAACAATAATGATGTGCATTATTAAATAAACACTGCGATATTCCATAAAAAACAAGAATGGTCGATGTTGGTTTCATGTGGACTTTAAACACTACATGGTGAAAAAATGAAACATGCACGGACGGATTGTTTACAATAAGTGTGCTGTCGGGTCTCGTGCAGGAGGGAACACCTGGGATATTTAGGGCAAATTCCAAACACATCCCAGATGGAATCTTTGCATTAAAATGCTCCTATTTTAAGGAAAAATAACGTAAAACATGAGTTTCTCTTGGCAGCGATGAATATGACGGGCTAATCACATGCTTTAATGTCGCAAACAAGCAGCGACAGGTTTTTATTCATACAGGCGAAGAATGTAGGGCGGGGCTTCATCGGTTGTTGATTAGTGGTCGAGATGTGGGCGTGGCACTCAAGTGTAGCTTGATGGGCGGAGTTTAATCGCACTAAATGATTGGAGGACAAGAGAGAAGACTGACACTTCACTGGAACATCCAGTTATGATGTTTTGATTAAAGGATTAGTTCACTTTAAAATTAAATTTTCCTGATAATTTACTCTCCTCCATGTCATCCAAGATGTTCATGTCTTTCTTTCTTCAGTGGAAAAGAAATTAAGGAAAACATTCCAGGATTTTTCTCCATATAGTGGACTTCACTGGGGTTCAACGGGTTGAAGGTCCAAATGTCAGTTTCAGTGCAGCTTCAAAGAGCTCTACATGATCCCAGACGAGGAATAAGAGTCTGATCTAGAGAAACCATCGCTCATTTTCTAAAAAAAATATAACTGTATATGCTTTATAAACACAAATGATCGTCTTTTGCACGTGCTTCTGCGTTCTGTATTCTTCAAAAAGCTTACGCCGTATGTCCTACACCTTCCCTATTCTACTTACGGAAAAAACAAAACTGTTGTTAGAATAGGGAAGGTGTAGGACATACAGTGTAAGCGCTTTGGAGAATACAGAACACGGAAGCTCATGCAAGGAGATATTTTGTGTTTATAAAGCATATATAGTTGTATTTTTTTAGAAGACTGATGGTTTCTCTAGATAAGAATCTTATTCCTCGTCTGGGATCATGTAGAGCTCTTTGAAGCTGCACTGAAACTGACATTTGGACCTTCAACCGTTTGGAGTCCATTGAAGTCCACTATATGGAGAAAAATCCTGGAATGTTTTCCTCAAAAACCTTAAAGGTGCCGTAGAACGTGTTTTCACAAGATGTAATATAAGTCTAAGGTGTCCCCAGAATGTGTCTGTGAAGTTGCAGCTCAAAATAGATTTTTTTTTATTAATTTTTTTAACTGCCTATTTTGAGGCATAATTAGAAATGCGCCGATTCAGGCTGCGGCCCCTTTAAATCCTTGCGCTCTCCGCCCCCTCCCGAGCTCTCGACTCTATCACTGCATAAACAAAGTTCATACAGCTAATATAACCCTCAAAATGGATCTTTACAAAGTGTTCGTCATGCAGCATGTCTAATCGCGCATGTATGGCATTTATTTGGATGTTTATATTTGATTCTGCATGAGTTTGAGGCTATGCTCCGTGGCTAACGGCTAATGCTACATTGTTGGAGAGATTTATAAAGAATGAAGTTGTGTTTATGCATTATACAGACTGCAAGTGTTTAAAAATGAAAATAGCGACGGCTCTTGTCTCTGTGAATACAGTAAGAAACGATGGTAACTTTAACCACATTTAACAGTACATTAGCAACATGCTAACGAAACTTTTACAAAGACAATTTACAAATATCACTAAAAATATCATGTTATCATGGATCATGTCAGTTATTATTGCTCCATCTGCCATTTTTCGCTATTGTTCTTGCTTGCTTACCTAGTCTGATGATTCAGCTGTGCACAGATCCAGACGTTAATACTGGCTGCCCTTGTCTAATGCCTTGAACATGGGCTGGCATATGCAAATATTGGGGGCGTACATATTAATGATCCCGACTGTTATGTTTTCCGGAGGCCTTTTAAACAAATGAGATTTATATAAGAAGGAGGAAACAATGGAGTTTGAGACTCACTGTATGTCTTTTCCATGTACTGAACTCTTGTTATTCAACTATGCCGAGGAAAATTCAATTTTCAATTTGATGGCACCTTTAATTTCTTTTCAACTGACGAAAGAAAGACATGAACATCTTGGATGACATGGAGGAGAGTAAATTATCAGGAAATTTTATTTTAAAGTGAACTAATCCTTTAAAGTCACCATATCTTCTTCCCTTTTGGGACATGTGAAACGCCTCGCAGACAAGAACAAATGTAGGGCGGAACTTGATTTTGTCTGTGGGGAATTGATTTAATGGTTGTGTTTTGCTATAGGTAGATCTAATGTGAGTGACAGGATGCTTCTGAGAAGAGATGAATTTAATTTATGCACATCAATAATGATGTGCATTAATAAATAAACGCTGCGATATTCCATTAAAAAAAACAACAACAACAAGGATGGTCAGTGTCGGTTTCATGGGGACTTTAAACATCACAAGGTGAACAAATGAAACATGCACGGACGGATTGTTTACTGTCGGGTCTCGTGCAGGAGCTTCAACACACAGAAGAATCGAGCATGTTGGAACTCTGGAGGATGTGAAGCACAATAAGGAAACTGAATTCGCAATAACAGATCAAAGAGCAGCAGATAACAGCATGTTTCCAGTCATTTATGAAGGGCTGTTCTCGTTTCCGCGAGTCTGTTAATAAATAACTAATGCAAACTAATGTCCGTGATGATGGGTGATCCCAGACCAGCTCAAAGTCCGGTGAAAAACTCCTTCTCAAACTCGTTTGTGAACTTTTCCCACTGATGGCTCGTGCACAGGAGTGAACACATGAACTCAGCAGCGTGTTTAAATGCCATTGCTAATCACATTCACCACAGCACACGACACACAAGAGCGCGTTCGCGATCGATCAACTTAACGCATCGATCGCAGCAACAGATGCTCAACATCAAACCCGCGCGTGACAGTGACGCGCATCCCGCGAATCAAGAAAGAAAAGGCAGAATTACCTTAATAATGACCTGCGAGGGGGAATCGGACATGTCGCGTTGAAATTCAGGAAGTTCTTCTGTTTCCACTTTCCTCTCCCTTGTTCTTCCGTGAAATAAAGCCGCAAAAGCGCCAGGATAATGTTCCCCTCGCGACGCACTGGCGATTTTTAACTCGCTCGCGCATCCATTGGCCTCGCCCCGCGCGCAACACTTCAACTTCTCCGTGCTCTTGTTTGTAAACGCGCAAACAGGCGCTACATTGCGGCAGCGCGATGGTTAACACCTTCCTGGAAGCGTCGCTCGCAGGAGCGCAACGCACCGCGCAGCGCGGAACCTCATTGATCCGGACGCTTCGCGGCGAAATGACGTGAATTCCAGGCAGCGCGCGGCGCCTTAAAGGGAAACTCGACGCAGGAAATCGCGTGTTTGTGTTTCAGTCGCGGAACGGACACCGGATCAGATATTGCGAGTTAAAACAACAGCACTGATCCGGAATCAGATCAGTGAATGAACTCCGACTGGGAAGCGAATCGACGTCGTATTTAATTGTACAGAGCTTTGCACGATATTATTTTAAACCAGTGCATTATAGTTATTATTAATATTTCCCATTTTTTATATATATATATATATTAAACACAAACAAATAAACACACGTATATTTAGATATAGAAGTACAATGATATGTTCATGCTGTCAAGCATTAAACAAATATATATTTAAACCGTAACGTTTGATGTTCTCAAACTATAAGCGACTCTTTATTCGATAAACGCGCGACACCTGCTGCATCACACTGGTATTACACACATTATTATAGCTGATCAGACCGGGACACTCGGTGTTACTCACAATTTCTCGGGTTGGGTGGATTTTTTATTTATTTTTTTATTTTTTTAAGCTACATTTACACTTTTGCTTGCAGTTCTGTTCTCGCGTTGATCTTTATAGTGGGGCATGTTGTCACATTATATATATCTATATACAATATATATTATCAGCAGGTGCCACATTATGAAATATAACCTTTTATATTATAGGCTATAGCAAACATGATCTCCATGTGACCAGACTAGTCGAAGGATCTTGCTGTGACATCTAGTGGCGTAAATGTAGCATCGCACAAAAGCCACGATTCAACTTAAAGGGATAGTTCACCCTAAAATGAAAATTTTGTCATCATTTTCTCACCTACAGGTTGTTCCAAATCTTCTTTTCCTCTGCTCAACACACAAAAAATATATATATATATATTTTGAAGAATGTGGGTAACCAAAGAGTTAATGGACCCCATTGACTTCCATAGTATATTTTTTCCTACTGTTGAAGTCAATGGGGTCCATTAACTGCTCGATTACCCACATTCTTCAAAATATCTTCTTTTGTGTTCCGCAGAAGAAAGAAATTCAAACAGGTTTGGGATAACATAAGGGTGAGTAAATGATGACAGAATTTTAATTTTTTGGGTACACTGTCCCTTTAAAGCTACATTTCCACTGTTCTCGCGTTGATCTTTATAGTGGGGCATGTTGTCACATTATATATATCTATATACAATATATATTATCAGCAGGTGCCACATTATGAAATATAAGCTTTTATATTATAGGCTATAGCAAACATGATCTCCATGTGACCAGACTAGTCGAAGGATCTTGCAGTGACATCTAGTGGCGTAAATGTAGCATCGCACAAAAGCCACGATTCAACTTAAAGGGATAGTTCACCCTAAAATGAAAATTTTGTCATGATTTTCTCACCTACAAGTTGTTTCAAATCTTCTTTTCTTCTGCTCAACACACAAAAAAAGATATTTTGAAGAATGTTTACCCAAAGAGTTAATGGACCCCATTGACTTCCATTGTATTTTTTTCCTACTGTTGAAGTCAATGGGGTCCATTAACTGCTCGATTACCCACAAAAAAATCTGTCATTACTCACCCTTGAGTTGTTACGAACCTGTATGGGTTTCTTTCTTCAGCTGAACACAAAAGACAATATTTTGACAAATGTTGAACAGTTGATGGTCCCCATTGACTTCCATAGTATGAAAAAAAAAAACAAAAAACATGGAAGTCAATGGGGACCAATTAATGTTCGATTGCCCATATTCTTCAAAATATCTTCTTTTGTGTTCAGCAGAAGAATGAAATTTATACAGGTGGTTGCTAAGGTGTTGCTAGGTGGTTGCTATGGTAACCTGGGTGGTTGCTATGATGTTGCTAGGTGGTTGGTAGTTGTCACAGATGGTTACTATGGAGTTTTTATAGAGTTATTAGCAAGTTCTTAGCCCACTTTAGCACTTAGCTAATCACTATTAGCATGTAGCTATTCACTGCTAGCATGTGTAGCATGTTGGAAGTCCAGATTGCTAGCTTGAGTCAAAAGAGCCAACCGCCATGTCTCTACGATGTTCTGATGCAGAGATATAGGTCTTGCAAAACGGTTGCTAGGGTACTCTATTTGGTTGCTAGGGAGTGGCTTGGCAGCTACCAACGATGATATTCCAAAGGCTGCTTGACAGTATGAATGATATAAACCAACCCCCATGCCTCTATGATATTCAGATTTGAAGATATCCCTCTATGCTTTCGGTTGCTAGGGTATTTCTAGATAGATAGATAGATAGATAGATAGATATTAGTTAGATAGATAGATAGATAGATAGATAGATGAGAAGAGATAGATAGATAGATAGATAGATGAGAAGAGATAGATAGATAGATAGATATTAGTTAGATAGATAGATAGATAGATAGATATTAGTTAGATAGATAGATAGATAGATTAGTTTGAATGAGTTTCAATGGATTAGAAATAGTACATAGAATGGCACTTGAGTCTAATTGAGTTTTTGAGTCTAATAGGCTTCCGTAGTTTAAATCTGAACTTTGACAGTTGGAATTTGAAAGTCTTGGCTCATCTGAACATTCCGTCAATGAAAGTCTATGGGATTTTTCCGAGCTTTAAATGTATTAAATGTAGTATTTATTTATTTATATTTATTTTAACCTGATTTTAACTCTTTATATAGCTAATAATAACAGCTAATATTTTTATTTTACCCACAAGTTTATTTATATTAAAGTAATTTATTTAATTTAAAATTAATAGTATTATTATACAGTTTTTCCTCTCGACTTTTCCCGAGGATCCCAAATAACCTTTCACACTATTGATAATGATGGCGCTAGCGAGTCTGTTTATAGTTGTTGAAGCTCCTCCTTCATGTTTAAGTTTCGTTTTCCTTTCCTCAATATGTTCTCACTTTATTTCCCTGTCAGTCCATTTCTGTCATCCAGAGTCCATCATGACCGAAGCGGCGATCATCAAGAAGATCTGTGCCCATAATGGATCAATGAAGCTCGATGATTTAACATCAGTATTCGGTCTATATGATGAAGCCATCGAGTCAATCATCAGCAGGAGTGAATCCTGTTCGGTCGAGTTCATGAACGGACAGAAGACGGTGATCGTCCGAACCAAAGTCCGCCTGTGTCGAGCCCAGAACTGCTCGGGCTGCGCGAATCTGCACCTGTGCAAATGGTTTCTGTTCGGGTCCTGCCGCTTCGACAGAGGAAGGTGAGAGAGTTCAGTTCAGCAAAACACAGATATTTGAAACATATTTCATCTAGATCACTGTTTACTTAGCGATGGTGATACATCAGGTGATTCATGAGTCACACTTGCTGATACTGTATAATAAGCATTTATTTATTTTATATAAAGTAGGCTATATTAACCCAGTTCTCTCAAAGTTATGAACAAACGTTCTTCCATTAACGTTAATAGTAGGCCTATAAAACATTAATTATCTGGTATTTAATAATGTTAGGAATATTTGGGCTGGACAGAAGCAGGTGTAGGTTAATAATAATAATAATGCATAAAAGTAACTAAAATAAAACCAAATGCAATGCAAAAACTGTCTGTTCCTTAAACGAATGTGTTTCCCCACAGACGAGGATGTCGGTTCAGTCATGATCTGTTGTCAGGTCAGAATGAATTAGTGCTGACCGCTCATGGTCTGAACACACTGGACGTGAAAGAACTGCGCATTCTGCTTCTACAGAGCGACAACTCTCTCCTGCCGGCTGTAAGAGCATTTCACTTACTTTAGTCTCAATGCAGAGCTCTGACATACATGATGCATGGATATTATAAAAACTGAGCCTTATCAGTGTAGCAGCCTGTGGAAACTTGTTACGGAATAAAAGAGTAAAGACAATTGTGACTTTCACAATTTTGAGTTTATTTCTCACAATTTTGACTTTTTTCCTTGCAATTCCGAGCTTACATATTAACCCAGAATTGCAAGATATAAACTATGAGTTGCGAATTGTTATAAACTCGGAATTGCGAGTTGTAAAGTCAGAATTTCAAGAAATAAAGTCAGAATTATGAGATATAAACTCGGAATTGTGAGAAAAAATAAGAATTGAAAGCTATAAACTGGGAATTGCGAGTTATAAAGTTTGAATTGCAAGAAAAAAGTCAGAATTTATGAGATATAAATTCAGAACTGTGAGAAATAAAGCCAGAATCTCAGAATAATAAGATATTCAGAATTGCAAGGAAACAGTAAGAATTGCGAGTTATAAACTCGGAATTGTGAGAAATAAAGTCAGAATTATGAGATATAAACTCGAAGTTGCAAGAAATCGGAAATTGTGAGAAAAAATAAGAATTGAAAGTTATAAACTGGGAATTGCGAGTTGCAAAGTTTGAATTGCGAGGAAAACTATTATGAGATTTAAACTCAGAATTGCAAAAAAAACAGTAAGAATTGTGAGTTATAAAGTTTCGAATTGCGAGAAAAAAAGTTGAATTATGAGATATAAACACAATAGCGAGAAAAAATTAAGAATGGATTTAAAAACTCAGAATTAGGAGTTATAAAGTTCGAATTATGAGTCAGAATTATGAGATATAAAACAAAATTGCAAAAAAAAAAACAGTAAGAATTGCGAGTTTTGAGTTATAAAGTTTGAACTGTGAGAAATAAGGTCAGAATTATGATATGAACTCGCAATTGAGAGAAAAAAGTCAGAATTGCGAGTAATAAATTGCAAGAAATTAAGTCAGAATCATGAGATATAAACTCAAAATTGTGAGAAAAAATTAAGAACAGAAAGTTATAAACTCAGAATTGCATGATATAAAGTTTGAATTGTGAGAAATAAAGTCAAAATTATGAGATATTAACTCGAAATTGAGAGAAATATAGTCAGAATGGTGAGGTGTACACTTTATTGCAAGAAATAAAGTCAGAATTATGAGATAAACTCAGAATTGCAAAAAAGTTCGAATTGCGAGAAAAAGTCAGAATTATGATATAAACTCGCAATTTCGAGAAAAAAAGTCAGAATTGCAAGTTATATAAACTCAGAATTGCAAAAATAAAGTAAGAACTGCAAGTTTTCTCGCAATTGCGAGTTTATTCCTCCGAATTATGACACAAACTCACAATTGCGAGTTATAAAGTCTGAACTGTGAGATATAAAACCTTTTTCATTTTTATTCCGAGTCAGAAACAAGCTTCCATAAGAATCCCGAAGAATAGTGCTTGTTTTTTAGGTGTGTCATTCTTATAATAACGGCGTGGGACAGTACGGCCGATGTCAGGAGGCCGAGAACTGTAAGAGGCTCCACATCTGCGAGAAATATCTGCGAGGGTCCTGCGACTGCCCTCGTGCTCATGACTTCTACGAGCCTCATCCTCTGAAGACCCTGCAGGACAGAGGAATTCCCAGCGACCTCATGCTCATCATGAAGGATCTGTACTCAAACATTGAAGTCCTGAGGCTTCGTTTCAAAAACAAGCCCCCTTCAGCTCCAAACGCCGCCGGTCAGAACCCCAGAAGAGGCCCGAATGCACAGAATCGGAGGCCGTCGAGCGGTTTTAACGCAGGCAGAGGACAAGAGGCTCAGAGGCCTCCACAAACCCCCACAGGTATCTCATCTCACTGCTACTGAACTGTTAAATATGATGCAATATTCAGCTTAAACAATGCTTATGATTCATGAGCAGTTTGAAGACGTGTGTGTCTCTTCTCTTAGAGAAAACAGAGATCTGCATGTATTACATCAAAGGACACTGCAAGCACGGTGGTAAGATCACCATTATTCTGAGAAGTATTATGTGCTCGTATGATTCATAGAGCTGTGAACTGAGCGGCACTCTTGTTTTCCAGACTCGTGTTATAAGGAGCATTCCAGTCTGCCCTATAAATGGGAAGTTAAGGAAGGATCCGAATGGAAAGCTCTTCCTGAAAACGAGGCCATTGAGAAAGATTACTGTGATCCTGCAAGACTATACAGGTGGGAGATCCTCATGGAGTGATAAAAGCACATGAAGATGAAGTTAGTGGTACTCGCCCTGTACAGTGCTAGAATGCTGAAAGTGGTTGCCAGGGTGTTGCTTTTCAGTTGCTAAGGTGTTTGCAGAGGTTTTAGTGCATTGATATACATAATAATAAAGCTGTCCATTCGGTCAGTGAATTAACTAATTTGTGGTTTGTTGCGTTTTGACTGTTTTTCTGTTTATCAAAGCTCTGGAATCACCCCGGTCTGTTTTGATACGATGACCCAAGGCCCTCGCAGTGTGCGGCGTCTGTCCACGGTGCCGTCAGTGGTCCAGCCCAACTTCATTCTGACCACCGAGTGGCTTTGGTACTGGGAGGATGAGTTTGGAAACTGGATCCAGTATGCTACAGCGGTAGGTGACTGTTGGTGTAATATAACTGTAATTTTTAACACTTTGCGGCCTTTTGATGTCCTGTTTTATTCATCAGGAGGGGGGTCATAGCTTGTCCTCCATCTCTAGTACTGAACTTGAGCAGAAGTATCAGGCTGATAACAGTGCCGTGTTGGAGTTCACAGCTGGATCACAGACATACACACTCAGCTTCCAGGGTAACCTAAAAAATCACCTTTACCATATGAGTTACTTTGCTTGTTAATATCACAAAAGTTATCTGATTATGTAACACACGTTACTTGTAATGCGTTACTTGTTACATCAAAAAAGTAATCTGATTATGTAATGCACGTTACTTGTAATGCGCTACTTGTTACATCAAAAAAGTAATCTGATTATGTAATGCACGTTACTTGTAAGGCATTACTCATTACATGAGTAAAGTAAAAGTAATCTGATGACATAATGCATGTTACTTGTAATGCATTACATTACTTGTCGCATCACAAAAGTTATCTGATTATGTAACGCACGTTACTTGTAATGCATACTCGTTACATCACAAAAGTAAATTGATTATGTAACGCATGTTATTTGTAATGCATACTCATTACATCACAAAAGTAATCTGATTACCTAATGCACGTTACTTGTAGTGTGTTACATTACTCGTTACATCACAAAAGTAATCTGGTTACATAATGCACGTTACTTGTAATGCGTTACTTGTTACATCAAAAAAGTAATCTGATTATGTATTGCACGTTATTTGTAATGCATACTCGTTACATCACAAAAGTAATCTGATTACATAATGCGCATTACTTGTAGTGCGTTACATTACTCGTTACATCACAAAAGTAATCTGATTACATATTGCGCATTACTTGTAATGCATTACTCGTTACATCACAAAAGTAATCTGATGACATAATGCATGTTACTTGTAATTTGTTACATTACTCGTCACATCACAAAAGTTATCTGATTATGTAACGCACGTTATTTGTAATGCATACTCGTTACATCACAAAAGTAATCTGATTATCTAATGCACGTTACTTGTAGTGCGTTACATTACTCGTTACATCACAAAAGTAATCTGATTACATAATGCGCATTACTTGTAATGCGGTACATTACTCGTTACATCACAAAAGTAATCTGGTTATGTAATGCACATTACTTGTAATGCTTTACTCGTTACATCAAAAAAGTAATCTGATTATGTAATGCATGTTACTTGTAATGCATTACTCATTACATCACAAAAGTAATCTGATGACATAATGCATGTTACTTGTAATGTGTTGCATTACTCGTCACATCACAAAAGTTATCTGATTATGTAACGCATGTTATTTGTAATGCATACTCGTTACATCACAAAAGTAATCTGATTACCTAATGCACGTTACTTGTAGTGCGTTATATTACTTGTTACATCACAAAAGTAATCTGGTTACATAATGCACATTACTTGTAATGCGTTACTTGTTACATCAAAAAAGTAAACTGATTATGTAATGCACGTTACTTGTAATGCATTACTCATTACATCACAAAAGTAATCTGATGACATAATGCATGTTACTTGTAATTTGTTACATTACTCGTCACATCACAAAAGTTATCTGATTATGTAACGCATGTTATTTGTAATGCATACTCATTACATCACAAAAGTAATCTGATTATGTAACACGTTATTTGTAATGCATACTCGTTACATCACAAAAGTAATCTGATTACATAATGTGCATTACTTGTAATGCGTTACATTACTTGTTACATCACAAAAGTAATCTGATTACCTAATGCAAGTTACTTGTAATGCGTTACATTACTCGTCACATCACAAAAGTAATCTGGTTACGTAACGCACATTACTTGTAATGCGTTACTCGTTACATCACAAAAGTAATCTGATTACCTAATGCACATTACTTGAAGTGTGTTACATTACTCATTACAAAACAAAAGTAATCTGATTATGTAATGCATTTTACTTGTAATGCATTTCCCCATCACTGAGTGTGAGAGTGTTAATTTGTCACCATGGTAACATTATCTGACTGGGTAGTAACTGCGGTAGTAGTCTTGAGGAACCTGCACACAGCTCTATAAGCCAATAAAGCTGAATATGATGACTGTCATCTTAATGCCAATTTGACTAATCTTGCTCTTCAGATATGATCCAGGAAAACAAACGCTACACAACCAAAAAAGTCGTCAAACGTCGTCCCAAATTTGTGTCAGCAGCTGATGTTCGAACAATCAAGACAACGTAAGAAAATGCTCCTGTGCTCAGACTCATTCTCTCTTGAACTTTCTGAAACGTGTATGACCAAACACTCTTCACATCTGTTCTCAGTAAAAGGACACCCAACAATTTCAAGGCTCTGCCGGAACACTGGGATAAAGCTCTGACCCCTGAAACCGGATACAAGGTGAGCTGTGATTTTAGGATTCCTTCACAATGTCATTGATTTTCACAACACAACATGTTGATGTTGTTCTGCGCTGTTTTGCTCAGAGAGTGTCGCTGCAGAGCACAGCAGGTGAATACATCAAAATCAAAGAGCTGTTCAATCGCACCATGAGAGGCTTCAGCATTCTGAATATTGACAGGATCCAGAACAAAGCATTATGGGAAGTGTTTCAGTGGTAAGGCCACAAGACATGCACTCATCTGAACTTCCATTCTAAGATGAATTACAGCAAGTCTGACGGTTTGCATGCTTTTTAGGCAAAGGGATTGTATGAAAAAGAACAACAGAGGAAAAGATGTGGCCGAGAAGCAGCTCTTCCACGGCACCGACCGCAAGCATGTACATGCCATCTGCAAGAACAACTTCGACTGGAGGATCTGTGGAACTCATGGCACAGCCTACGGAAAAGGTGAAGTTCTGAAAACCAGGATTATGAACAAGTGTTAAATGCATGTGAACTCTGTCCTCTTCTGAAGCTGTTTTTAAAGACTTAGTTTGCCCAAAAATCATCATTTACTCTCCTTCGTTCCATGTCTGAGAACATTCCCTGTTAGCTGGCTAATTGATGTCAGATTTTGCATTTTTCAGTGAACTATTTCTGTGAATATCCATCGTCTCTTTTTGCAGGTAGTTATTTCGCCAGGGATGCGAAATACTCGCACAGCTACACCAAAGACTCTGGCACTCGTTCCATGTTTGTTTGTCGGATTCTGGTTGGCGACTACACCAAAGGTGATTCCGAATACCTCCGGCCTCCGTCCAAGGATGGAGGAGACACCATCTTCTACGACAGCTGTGTGAATGACATGTACGATCCGTCCATATTTGTTGTGTTCGAAAAGCACCAGATCTACCCTGAGTATCTAATCGAGTACAGAGACTCAAGTGAATATGAGCCACAAATCCATCATACAATCACGAGACCAACGGCGCCGGTGAGACGTGTAGCTGTTCCTTCATACAGCAGCACAAACTCCAGCGTCAGAGTCACTCCGTCATACACCTCCTTCTCAAGTGCCTCCTCAGCTGCATCTTCCTCTTTCTCCTCCTCAGCTACATCTCCCTCAAGATCCTCCTCCTTTTATGCTTCTCCCTTACATTCCTCCTCCTCAGCTGCATCTTCCTCTTTCTCCTCCTCAGCTACATCTCCCTCAAGAGTCTCCTCCTCCTCCTCCTCGTATACTTCTCCCTTACATTCTTCCTCCTCAACTTCAGCTTCTTCAAAGTCTTCAAAATCAGACTGCATAATTTGTTAATTGGGCACCATGTGATCACTTCGGTTGCTTTAAGCCCAAGGTATACTTGGCTTTTTACACGTACGAACGCACATCCTTGCAAAGTATACTTCATTTAACTTGCATACACAGGCGTTCGACGCATGCTCAGTTTTGAGCAATCTCTCCACGAGTTACAACCCATGTTGATATCTTTGTATTCTTTCATGCTAGAGTTGTACAAACGAGGGTACTTTCTAACCTCTTCGCACAATCTCTAGTCTATATAGGCATCCATCGTCGCTGTAGCTTGCATGCGTTCCGGTCTGTTCTGTTCCCCAGGGCACTGTTGCCACCTTGTGGATGAACTAACGACTGCAAAAAAAATTAAATGCGACCTGCGCGTAACTCTTTTTATGACGAAATGTACGCTGACCCTCATGTATGCGTAAAAAGTGAAGCATACTTTGGGCTTAAGAAGAAGCCAGTAAAATGTTAATGCTGATAATCAAGTTATAAATGTTACGCATTAATAGAAAATGAGTTGAAGAAGAAGAGTCGTTCTGGTGTCTTGTACTCTCAGGTTAAAGTCGTGATGAAACCAAATAACGACAGATCTTTTCTTCCGTTGTAGGTTTTAACACATTTTTTTTCTTGAACAAATTAAAATAAAATTCAGTATCCATACCTTTGATAATAACGGCAATACATTCAACTCTGTGCCCTCTAACGGTGTGAAATAAAAATTACATAAATCCAAAAATGCCTCCTACAATAGCATTGTTACATCTGAGTGTAGCAAATTACTGGAAAAAAAAAAAGTTAGGGCGGGGCTTGACTGTGTGCATCGGTTGTTGATTGGATGTTAAGATGTGGGCGTGGCTCTCAAAAATTCGATTTAGGAGGGGGCGGGGTTTAGGAACACTAAGATTGGAGAATTGGAGATGATTGGAGAATTCTGCATGTCACCAAAGAGAGAAAAAAACAACATATACATAAAAAAAATATTCACAATAAGATCTATAACAAGCATTTAGAAAACATGTCAAGCTGTCTTTAATGGAATGTATAATTTGTCTTGATCTTTACTTGGACCTTTGTAATAAACTCAATATTTGAGATATTTGTCATAATAAAGCTTTCCTATACACAACTTTAAAGTGTTTTTTTCCCCACATTGACTTTTCCCCCTAGGTTTCCTCATAATCCTTATACTTTATCCTCAAAATTTTCCTCAAGTGAATGACTGACTGAAATCCCACTAGTTTTTGTTTCTCAAACCATTCAAGGCCTGCAATCAAGTAATGTCATTGCTGCATAGCCAGCAATGACATTTCCTCTCTGAAGATCCATTAATGTACTAAAAACATATTTAAATCAGTTCATGTGAGTACAGTGGTTCAATATTAATATTATAAAGCCACGAGAATATTTTTGGTGCGCCAAAAAACCCCCAAAATAACAGCTTATATAGTGATGGCCGATTTCAAAACACTGCTTCAGGAAGCTTCGGAGCGTTACGAATCAGCGTGTCGAATCATGATTCGGATCGCGTGTCAAACCGCCAAACTGCTGAAATCACGTGACTTTGGCGCTCCGAATCGCTGATTCGACACGCTGATTCATAACGCTCCGAAGCTTCATGAAGCAGTGTTTTGAAATCGGCCATCACTATATTTTTAGTGTTATTTTGTTTTTGTTTTTAGCGTCATGTTTACAACACTGCTGGTAGTTCTTGTTAAAATTGAAAATGTAAGGTTATCTTTAATAATTAATTTCCGTCGTGTTTCATATACTGCACGAGATGTAACATTCATAGTTTGTGTATGTCGCTGATGAAACCCGTTGTTGAAACGGGGCGTGATTTCAGCCCGTGAGTTTCGTTTCCTCTCAGACAGAATAAATCACTGGCTGATCTGGAGTCAGTGTCCGGAGACACTCACTAACTCCACAGATCGACTGATGACAGAATCATGGCTGAAGAAACTCTCCTGAAGGTTTTGTGTGGGAATCACGGAGCGATGGACTATGAGCGTCTTCTGGACATTTCATTCGGCCTGACGGAAATATCACCGCAGAATTCCCTGGATAAAATCCTCCGCCAGAGCGACATCTTCACCGTCATTCAGCGAAACCAAAGTAAAGAGGTTTTCGCCCAAACTAACGTCGAATTGTGTCGAAAGACAACGTGTGACGAACTGTGTGAAAACCTCCATCTGTGCAAATATGAGCTGTTGATGGGACGCTGCAGCAGGTGCGTGGAGATTGATTGTCTGGGGCAAGTTGTCACAGCAGTGTCATTCATTAGGTCACTAAAGTGTCAAATCAAGTGTTATTTATTGTAAAGAAAGATTTATGCCTGTCAGAATTGTGTTTGTTTGCGGTTAGTTAGTGGATGATGTTGCTAGTTAATGTGATTCTCCTCACCAACTTCATACATCCACTAAAATCAGCAAAGCACCAGCTGATTCAAACACACTTTTCAGACAAGAGAAAATATACAAACACGTGATCTGATGATGAATTTGGAAGTACATTTTTGCCACATAAGAAAATAAAATGCTTTGGTAAGTCTGAAATATGACAGTCATATGACATACAAATCAGGAGTATGATACAAGTAAAAATTATGACATACTAAGTCATATGACTTAGTCATAATTCTAACAAACTCATAAGTCATAATTATGAGATAAAAATTGTGACTTACTGAGTCATAATCATGATATAAAATGTTGAAGACAAACTAAGTTACATGCTAAGTGATAATTGTGAGATAAAAAGTCGAAACTATGAGATACTAAGTCATAATTATGAAATTAATGGTACGTTTACACGACAACGATGTTCCAAAAATGGAAACGTTTTTCTTTTGCGTTTTTGAAAAGTTTTGTGTACAGATGACAACATCAAACCGAACCCTGTTCACACGGATCCACGAAAACGATTAAAAACACTGTATTCTGCTGCCAGGCCAGTAGATGGCGATGTCACTTTGTAAAGAAATTTACGTTTTTGTAGTTTACACAGAGATGATAAACGGTATCATTTTCAAAAACTTGAACTTTAAAAAAATGTTTTCAAAAGTTTGTGTTTTCAGGCCCCCAAAACAATATTGTTGTGTAAATGAACAACCAAAATGCATAAAATGTTTAACGTTTTTAGTAAAAAATGGTGTCGTGTAAACGGTCCCTAAAAAGTCGAAATTGAGATAATGTCAAAATTATGACATACCAAGTGATAATTCTAACATACTAAGTAATAATTATGAGATAAAAAGTCGAAATTATGGCAAACTAAGTCATAATTGTGAGATTAATGGTAAGTTTACACAACAACGATGTTCCAAAAATGGAAAAGTTTTTCCTTTGCATTTTTGAAAAGTTTTGTGTACAGACGACAACGTTGTGAAAACGATCCCCATTCACACGGATCCACGAAAACGATTAAAAACGCTGTATTCTGCTGCCAGGCCAGTAGATGGCGATGTCACTCTGTAAAGAAACACTATTCGCCTATAGATGCACAAATTCGCATTTTTGTAGTTTACACTGAGATGATAACAGTATTGTTTTCAAAAACTTGCACTTTGAAAAAAACATTTTCAAAAGTTTGCATTTTCAGGCCCCCAAAACAATGTTGTCGTGTAAACGAGCGACCAAAATGCATAAAAAGTTTTCCATTTTTAGTTGAAAAATGGGGCCCCTAAAAAGTAGAAATTGAGATAATGTCGAAATTATGACATGCCAAGTGATAATTATAACACACTAAGTAATAATTATGATTAATATATTAAAAAAAATTAAAAAGTCAATAAGATAAAAAGTTGAAATTATAACTTTCTGCAGTCATAATTTTGATTGTCATAATTTTCTAATTATGATGTAGTATCTCATAATAATGACTTATCATGTCATATTATTTACTTTTTATTATGATTTTTTTATGTCATATTTATGATTTACCAAAGTATGATTTTTCTTTCTTTTGTGGTGTAAATGGGCTTCCATAGATGAAGTGTTTGAACCTGTATGGATGTGTGTGTGTTTCTGAAGGCACGGCTGCCGATTTGGACACCAGCTGCTGTCCGAGCACAACGCACGGATCCTGAGAGCGCATCACATGATCCGTCTGAGCAGAGAAGACCTGCGTGTGATATTACTGCAGTCCGACAACAGCCTTCTGCCTCCCGTGAGGGCCGATCACATGTATAGGTGACTCCTTCAGAACCAAAGCGCGCTCATGTGTTTCTGGCTTCCATCTCAGGTGTGCGTGATGTTCAACCGAGGCCGAGGGCCGCACGGGAACTGTCCCGACGGAGAGAAGTGCACCCGACTGCACGTGTGCGTGAACTTCATCAGAGGACGCTGCGACGGCACCGACTGCGGCAGGTCACACGATTTCCACGAGCCTCGTCTGAAAAAAGTTCTGTATTCCAGAGGAGTGTCGCATCAGCTGATGGACTCCCTTCCGTTCATCTACCGCAACATTCTCGCTCTGAAGACTCCAGCGGAGCGCAGGAACACGGAGCCGGTCCGATCTCGTAGAATCGTGCCAGAGACTAACGCAGGTGTGCTTCACAGGGGAACGGTCAAGTGTTTTATTAGCAAAGCAACAAGAATATTTGCTTCATATTCTGCTTTTATCTCTTCTGCAGAGAATGAGATCTGCCTTTCGTTTGTCAGAGGCTTCTGTGGAGACGGTACGTGTGTAATTATGTCTCTGGGTGGTTGCTAGGGTGTTGCTATGTGTCAGTTCTACAGAAGAGAGGAATATTACTTTAGTTTTTAGTGACAATGACAGCTACTCACCAAATACATAACCAAAACACTTTGTCAGTGATGAACTGCATTCACCTTGTACCGGACCAACTGGTTTTGTAATTCCAGTCATATTTTAACACCACATTGTTCATAACAAATTCATGTACACACATGCATGATGTCTCCGTGTGAACAGAAATAAGGCACTTTGCTCTTTATTGTTTTGTGCATCGTTTATTGTTATTTTTCAACACTGCATAAATACATCAGTGAGGTGTATCAGATGTTTCTACAGCTGAATCGCTTCTGTCTGTGCAGATGAATGCAGCAGAACACACTTTAAAATGCCCTATAAGTGGGAGGTGAAGGTGGGCCAAACATGGCACGACTTACCCAACAGTGAACAAATTGAGCGCGATTATTGTGACCCGTCCAACATACATAGGTGTGTTTGTGTGATAGTTCAGAAAATCATTTACTCTCCCTCATGTTGATCCTTTTGTTTGCCTTTGAAACATGAATGTTATATAAATATATATTTTAATGAAACCCATCTCTATGGAAAAACTGAATAAATAATACATGTGACGTCTTTCTGCTCAGTTCTGGAAACGAGCCCATTTGCTTTGAGGAAATGACTCTGGGTCTGGATGAGGTCCGGCGTCTCTCTACAGAATCCTCTGTGCTCCTTCCCGGCTTTGTCCTAACCACCTCCTGGATCTGGTATTGGAAGGATGAGTACAATCGCTGGATCCAGTATGCATCAATAGTAGGTTTGATTATTCGTCCGCTTTAAGTGTTAATGAGCAAACTGGATCTGCTGATCTTTGTTGGGGGTAACGCATAACGAGTAAAGTAACGCATTACATAATCAGATTACTTCTGTAATGTAACGAGTAAAGTAACACATTTATAAGTAATGTGCATTATGCAGTCAGATTATTTCTGTGATGTAACAAGTAACACATTACAAGTAATGTGCATTATGCAATCAGATTACTTTTTAATGTAACAAGTAACACATTACAAGTAACATGCATTACATAATCAGATTACTTCTGTGATGTAACGAGTAAAGTAACAAATGACAAGTAACGTGCATTACATAATCAGATTACTTCTGTGATGTAACATTACAAGTAATGTGCATTGTGCAATCAGATTACTTTTTAGTGTAACAAGTAACGCATTAATGTGCATTACATAATCAGATTACTTTTTTGATGTAACGAGTAAAGTAACAAATTACAAGTAACGTGCATTACATAATCAGATTACTTCTGTGATGTAACGAGTAAAGTAATGAATTACAAGTAACGTGCATTATGCAATCAGATTATTTCTGTGATGTAACATTACAAGTAATGTGCATTGTGCAATCAGATTACTTTTTAGTGTAACAAGTAACGCATTACAAGTAATGTGCATTACATAATCAGATTACTTTTTAGTGTAACAAGTAACGCATTACAAGTAATGTGCATTACATAATCAGATGACTTTTTTGATGTAACGAGTAAAGTAACAAATTACAAGTAACGTGCATTACATAATCAGATTACTTCTGTGATGTAACGAGTAAAGTAACAAATTACAAGTAACGTGCATTACATAATCAGATTACTTCTGTGATGTAACGAGTAAAGTAACAAATTACAAGTAACGTGCATTACATAATCAGATTACTTTTTTGATGTAACAAGTAATGCATTACAAGTAACATGCATTACATAATCAGATTACTTCTATAATGTAACAAGTAATGAATTACAAGTAACGTGCATTATGCAATCAGATTATTTCTGTAATGTAACAAGTAACGCATTACAAGTAACGTGCATTACATAATCAGATTACTTTTTTGATGTAACGAGTAAAGTAACACATTACAAGTGATGTGCATTACGTAATAAGATTACTCGTTACATCACAGAAGTAATCTGATTATGTAATGCATGTTACTTGTAATGCATTACTTGTTACATCAAAAAAGTAAAGTAATGAATTACAAGTAACGTGCATTATGCAATCAGATTATTTCTGTGATGTAACAAGTAAAGTAACACATTACAAGTAATATGCATTGTGCAATCAGATTACTTTTTAATGTAACAAGTAACGCATTACAAGTAACGTGCATTACATAATCAGATTACTTTTTTGATGTAACGAGTAAAGTAAGGCATTATTTTATAAATGTACACATTAATTTTTGAGTTACTTTTTTTAATGCACGTTACTTTTCATTTTAAATAATTTTCTTGGTAAAAAAAAAACACCTGCAAGGCCAGGAGAGAGCGAGCCTCAATGTAACGCATTAATTTCCATAAAAATTAACTATGTAATTAGTGACTTTTTTTAGGGGGTAATGCAATATTGTAATGCATTAGTTTTAAAAGTAACTTTCCCCATCACTGCTGCTGATAGACATGTTTCTTTCTCTCAGGCAGAGATGCACCGACTGTCTTCAGTCAGCAGTGAGCAGCTGGAGCAGAAATATCAGGAGTATTTACAGCAGAATCAGGAGGACGCTGGGGTCAAGTTCAATGCGGGACATCGTTTCTATGAGCTCTGCTTCACAGGTTTGTTATATGCCAGTGTTCTGTGTGGGTTTCAGCTGTATTAAGATCTGATCACTGATAATCTTGTTCACAGACATGAAACAACGAAATGAAGTGAGCGGCACAGAGAGACCCGTCAGGCGACGGCCCGCGTTTGTTTCATCGGTCGATGTCCAGAGGGCTAGAGCGAGGTGACGGCCCTCATGATCATCCTGTGGGTTGATGTCCGTGCTGTTTTGTGTTATTCAGTGTGATCTTTTTTCCCAGATGTGGCGGTGCCAGAAAGGCTCACTTTTCTAAAGGTGTTCCTGGATTTTGGGACCGAACTGCGATTCCTGACTCTGGATTTCAGGTTCAGCTTTTTTCTGATGTTCTTGGTCATCATCATCACTGCTTACTAATAAAACAGATCTCTCGTTTTCTTGCAGAGAGTCCGTCTCCCGCCGTCTCACAGAGATTACGTGAGAGTCCAGGAGCGCTTCAGTGAAACTCTGAGGGGTTTTACTGTCCGACAGATCGAGCGTGTGCAAAACAGAGAACTCTGGGAAGACTTCATGATGTGGGTATCAGTTCAGGCTTTTCCGTTTGACATTGTTGAGAAGAATTGATTATCTGTCAATCCATCTTTTACTTTGCATACTCTTTCCGCAGAAAAAAAGAACAAATGAAAATTGCAAACAAAAATGAGAAATATAGCGAGCGGCTTTTATTCCACGGCACCAGATCCTCTCTCGTCGATGAAGTATGTCACAGAAACTTTGACTTTCAGGAGTTTGATGCTTCAGCTTATGGAAAGGGTATGTTTTTATTACAAGTAGATCCCAGCTAACTAAAACATAAGTTATGAAAACATCATTTCTGAATGTTCCCTGAACGTTTTAAAACATTCTTGGTTATGCAAACGTTAAGGAAACATTCCATTCTTCAAACATTATGGGAATGTTACTTTTCAGAAAAAACATTCCATGAATGAAGTATAAATGTTTTTGTGCTAACATTTTGAGAACATTGAACGAACGTTCTATTAATGTTACGGTTATTCATAACTTTCCAGAATGTTAGCTAAAGTTCTGAGAATGAGAATTTGGCAAGTTTGCTTGTAAATTGTAATTTTCCTCCTTATTTTCCAGGGATTTATTTCTCAAAGGATGCCAGGTACTGGGACGAGCGGACGGACGGATTCGCAGTGAGGCTGATGTTCGCCTGCAGGGTGTTGGTCGGGTACTACGCCAGAGGAGCAGCTCGCTTTCGTCACCCTCCGGCCAGAAACGCTGAAGGAAGTCTGTACGACAGCTGTGTGGATGACCCGCGTCACCCGTCAGTTTTTGTGGTGTTTGACAGGTCTCAGATCTACCCAGAGTTTCTTATTACCTACGAGGAGAATAGCAAGTTTGAGGTGGAGCAGTCGGGTGTTAGCGCTTGTGACGTCTCTTTCGCTCAGGTAAAAGAAACTAGTCAAACCTCCAGAGCCACAGAGCCAGAGCAAACCTCAGTCTGGGCCAGCTGCACGAGCTCACTGAGGATCACACCTACAACAGGTTCTGCCAGTTCACTCAAGGGTCCAGATTCTGACCCAGAACACACTTCATCCTCCGGAGGAGAAACAGACTCTCTCATTACGGTCTTAGGTTCAACATTAGACACAACTGTGGGTGTCACCACTGCACTTCCTGTCTCAGCTGAACATATTTCCACTGCACTTCCTGTCTCAGCTGAACATATTTCCACTGCACTTCCTGTCTCAGCTGAACATATTTCCAATGCACTTCCTGTCTCGGCTCAAAATGCCTCCCCTGTACTTCCTGTCTCAGCTCAAAACACCCCCACTGCATTTCTTGTCTCGGCTGAACATATTTCCACTGCACTTCCTGTCTCAGCTGAACATATTTCCAATGCACTTCCTGTCTCGGCTCAAAATGCCTCCCCTGTACTTCCTGTCTCAGCTCAAAACACCCCCACTGCATTTCCTGTCTCAGCTGAACATATTTCCACTGCACTTCCTGTCTCAGCTCAAAACACCCCCACTGCATTTCTTGTCTCGGCTGAACGCGTCTCCAGTGCATTTCCTGTCTCATCTCAAAACACCCCCACTGCATTTCCTGTCTCAGCTGAACATATTTCCACTGCACTTCCTGTCTCAGCTCAAAACACCCCCACTGCATTTCCTGTCTCAGCTGAACATATTTCCACTGCACTTCCTGTCTCAGCTCAAAACACCCCCACTGCATTTCCTGTCTCAGCTGAACATATTTCCACTGCACTTCCTGTCTCAGCTCAAAACACCCCCACTG
>VTFQ01000600.1:260000-290000 GCA_036281575.1 Ancherythroculter nigrocauda | reverse complement strand
TTAATACAATCTGAAAAAGTCACAGAAATTAATAAAATCTTTAAAAATCAGATAAATTAATAAAATCTTTAAAAATCAGATAAATTAATAAAATCTGAAAAAGTAAAAAAAATAATAAAATCTGAAAAAGTAAAAAAAAAATAAAATCTGAAAAAGTCAGAAATTAATAAAATCTTTAAAAATCAGATAAATTAATACAATCTGAAAAAGTCACAGAAATTAATAAAATCTTTAAAAATCAGATAAATTAATAAAATCTTTAAAAATCAGATAAATTAATAAAATCTGAAAAAGTCAGAAATTAATAAAATCTGAAAAAGTCAGAAATTAATAAAATCTGAAAAGTCACAGAAATTAATAAAATCTGAAAAGTCACAGAAATTAATAAAATCTGAAAAAGTAAAATAAATAAAATCTGAAAAAGTAAAAAAAAAAAAAAATCTGAAAAAGTCAGAAATTAATAAAATCTGAAAAAGTCAGAAATTAATAAAATCTGAAAAAGTCAGAAATTAATAAAATCTGAAAAAGTCAGAAATTAATAAAATCTGAAAAGTCACAGAAATTAATAAAATCTGAAAAAGTCACAGAAATTAATAAAATCTGAAAAAGTAAAATAAATAAAATCTGAAAAAGTAAAAAAAAAAATAAAATCTGAAAAGTCAGAAATTAATAAAATCTGAAAAAGTCAGAAAATTAATAAAATCTGAAAAAGTCAGAAATTAATAAAATCTGAAAAGTCAGAAATTAATAAAATCTAAAATTCACAGAAATTAATAAAATCTGAAAAGTAAATAAATAAAATCTGAAAGGTAAAAAAAAAAAAAAAATCTGAAAAAGTCAGAAATTAATAAAATCTGAAAAAGTCAGAAATTAATAAAATCTGAAAAGTCACAGAAATTAATAAAATCTGAAAAGTCACAGAAATTAATAAAATCTGAAAAAGTAAAATAATAAAATCTGAAAAGGTAAAAAAAATAAAAATCTGAAAAAGTAAAAGCAGAAATTAATAAAATCTTTAAAAATCAGATAAGTAATAAAATCTGAAAAGTCACAGAAATTAATAAAAATCTTTAAAAATCAATAAATTAATAAAATCTGAAAAAGTAAAAAATAAAATCTGAAAAAGTAAAAAATAAAATCTGAAAAAGTAAAAAAAAAAATAAAAAAAAAAAAAAATCTGAAAAAGTAAAAAAAATAATAAAATCTGAAAAAGTCAGAAATTAATAAAATCTGAAAAGTCACAGAAATTAATAAAATCTGAAAAGGTAAAAAATAAATAAAATCTGAAAAAGTAAAAAAAATAAAATCTGAAAGTCACAGAAATTAATAAAATCTTTAAAATCAAATAAATTAATAAAATCTAAAAAAGTCACAGAAATTAATAAAAATCTTTAAAAATCAAAAAATTAATAAAATCTGAAAAAGTCACAGAATTAATAAAAATCTTTAAAAATCAAATACATTAATAAAATCTGAAAAGTCACAGAAATTAATAAAAATCTTTAAAAATCAAATACATTAATAAAATCTGAAAAGTCACAGAAATTAATAAAATCTGAAAAAGTAAAAAAATAAATAAAATCTGAAAAAGTAAACAAAATAATAAAATCTGAAAAAGTCAGAAATTAATAAAATCTTCAAAATTCAAATAAATTAATAAAATCTGAAAAGTCACAGAAATTAATAAAATCTTTAAAAATCAAATACATTAATAAAATCTACAAAAAAAAAAGTCATGGAAATTGCTACTATGAATATATCTAGTTTCTAGTTATGCCAAGCTCTGAAATATTTTATTGAGTTGAAACTGCTGAGTTAATAAATAGAAAAGTCATATAAATACAACATTAAACCCTGAAGAACATGCATATTATCAAGCTATATTTTTTGAATGGCTGGATAGAAGAGAGGGTCTGTGAGAGCAGCTGAAGCACTAACTGTGTTTGACCACTAGAGGGAGTGAGAGTCCATCACGGCACCGGTGTTTTACCAGCAGGTGGCGCTAGAGAAGCACACATCAGACCACAGTACTGGTGGAGCATGTAAACATCTGTCCAATCAGATCCTGTGAGTTAATGTGAAGCATGTGGAATGAGCCGGAATGTTCCGGGATATATAGAGATGCATTGAGTCAGACGTCGGCGTCTGGGAAACTCATTGCTGCTGTTTGTGGACGTCTCGGCCGCCGCCATTTAATTGGGAAAAAGGCTGAGATCTGTCTGTCTGTCTGTCTCTCTCTTCCTCTGTGGAATTCCTGACTGCAGTCAGAGAGTGTCTGGGAGACGCGGCCTCGTTCCCAGCACTGCTGCTCGGAGAGAGGACACAATCACAGCTTCTGTCCGGCTGTCAGCGCTGCTCCTCTCTCTCTCTCTCTCTCTCTCACCTCACGCCTCGTCCCTGAGAGCTTCTGCTGGAGACCAGCTGCTCCTGTGTCCAAGAGCCTGAATCAGCTCAAACACACTGAAGTCGAGACTGAAATACATACATAAACATATAATATATCATCAATAAAATATGAGGAATGATATAAATAGATATAATATAAAAAATTTGTATTATAAAAAACTCAAATGTAAGTAGTAAACAATTTATATAATAATATTAATAATAATACATTTTAATAAAATAAATAATAATAATTTAGAATTGAATATAATGAATAATAATATAACAAAATAACAAAAATACATGTAAAAAATATTATAAAAATAAAATATATTATTATTAATAATGAACTTGTAACAACAAATACTAAATATATGTTAAACAATAATTAAATCAACAAATAATCATGTATAAATAAAATAATGAATAATAATATCATTGTTATTATTAATAACAAAATAAATGTGTTATTTATATAATAATTAAATAAATAATAATTTATATATAGAATTTAATGAATGTTAATACTATTAAAAGAATGACATTATAATTAATAATAAATATAAAATTATAATGTCAATAAATTAAAATTAATAAATATAATAAAATAATAATAAATACTAAATACATGTTAAACAATAATTAAATCAACAAATAATCATGTATAAATAAAATAATGAATATTATTATTATTATTATTAATAATAATAATAACAAATTAAATTATATTTATTATGTAATAATATTATTGATAAATTATATTAATTATATTTATTATTTATATAATAATAAATATAAAATTATAATTAAATAAATATAATTTATAAAGAGAGAGAATTTAATGAATATTAATACTATTAAATAATAATATTTATAGTTATTATTAATATAATTAATAATAAATAACAACTTGTAATAACATCAATAAAGTACAATTAATAAATATAATAATAATAATAACAAAATAAACAAATAAAATAATTGTATATAATAATAAATATAAAATAAAAATTAAATAAATAATAATTATTTATAAATAGAATATAATAAATAATAATAATATTAAAATGATGACATAATTAATAATGACATATAATCAAAAATAATATTATAAATAATAATAACTCTATAAAGATTAATGCTCCAGTGTTTTCTGTCCTTCAGGGTCAAAGTCACTGCAGTTAGTCGAGCGTAAATGAAGCGTGTGCTCGTCCTGTCAGCTGATGGATGTGGAGATGAAATGAATGTGACGCTGAATTCAGAGGAACAGACGAGACGCTCTGTGGCAGATCTGAGATCAGCTCTGGATCATTCAGTGAAGATGACGCACAGATTCTGCTCCTGTAACATCATTCCCGTGTTGTTGTTTTTCAGGGCGAAGTACTTCAGAGGAAGGAAGCTGAACGGAGAGTACGAGATCCGTGTGGAGCAGGTGAGCTGAATGAATGAAAGCGGCTCCAGATGTTCGTTCGTTTCCCCAGACGTGCGGCGATAGCATCTGTAGATCTGCGAACCGTTGTGTTTCGACTGAGTAAGCGCTGCCGTTCAGACACAACAAACACACTCCAGAACCAGCTGATGATGGTTATAGAACCAGATTTACATTTAATATATTCATCGACAGTTTAAACAAACACTCTCACTCATTTCAGTGCAGATCTGTGAGTTTATCTGTGTTCATCTCCAGGCCGAGGTTTATCTGCGGCTCTTAATAACACTCCACAGACCCTTCAGACCCACAACAGGCTCTTTGTGCTCGCGTCACGCTCCAGCCCTTCAGAGAGAGTCGAGCGAACGACACGTTTGCAGTCTTGGGAGGTCCTGCTGTTTGTTCTGACCGTCCTGATGTTCTCAAACATCTGCTGCGCAGACCGCCGTCCTCAGCTGAGCTTTATCAGACATCTGGAACCGATCCGACGCTCCAGATGTGTGTCCGTTCAGTTCAAGCATTATTCATTTTCTCCACAAACTAGAACTAAAACCATAAAAACATCTTCATTACTCCACATAAAAACATTATCCGAAGTAAAATATAGAAAACTAAAATAACTCGGCTGTTTTTTTGAGTTTATTACGTCTCATTTCACCACTGAGACTGTGTTCGTACAGATATGATGATGATGATGATGATGAGCTTATTTTGTCCTGTGTGTGTGTGTGTGTGTGTGTGTGAGTGTTTATGAGCTCTGGTCATGTGATCGGGTGAAAGGCACCTTGCATTCTTCACCCTAATGACACCCATTAGCTTCGGCTCCAAAAATACCTGCCAGGATTCCAGATGGGATCATGACGCCAGCGCAGACTTGGAAAGCACCAAGGACTGTGTGTGTGTGTGTGTGTGTGTGTGTGTGTGTGTGTGTGTGTGGAATGATGACTGTCAGTATCTCACACACACAAGCTAATGTTCAAAAGTTTGGGGTCTGTAAGATTTATTAATGTGTTTGAAAGAGTCTCTTCTGCTCACTAAAGCTGCATTTATTTGATCAAAAATACAGTAAAAATTGTGAAATATTATTCCAGTGTAAATCAGCTGTTTTCTATGTGAATATATAATAAAGTATAATTTATATCCTGTGATCAAAGCTGAATTTTCAGCATCATTACTCCAGTCTTCAGTGTCACATGATCCTTCAGAAATCATTCTGATATGATGATTTGATGCTCAAGAAACATTTATGATTATTATCAATGTTGAAAACAGTTTTTGTGGAAATTATTTGATGAATAAGAACAGCATTTATTTGAAACAATCTTATTATAAATATCTTTACGTCCTTATACTGAATATAAGTATTAATTTCTTTAAAAACTCAAACTTTTATATAGCATGAAAAGACTTCATTTCCCATAATGCATCATTTGTGTTGCTGTTCAAACATTTCACGCATCGGATCACTCTAATAAACTGCTCGTTACGGTTAACGAGCGCTCAAACATCTGCATGACGAGCTGAGCGTCTCTCTTCAGCAGTGGAGTTTGTCTCTTGGACTTTCTCCTGTTTTCCTTTCCCAGCAAGAGAAGCCTGAATGCGTTACCCGGACCGTAACCATGGCAGCGCGAGTCTGGCACACCTCCCGTGCTCCCGGCCAATCGAGTGCCTCCATGCCAGCCGGCCAATAGGAGTGACTTATGTGTGTGTCCTCTAACTGCTGTTTGACATTCATCTGTGTGTGTGTGTGTGTGTGTGTGTGTGTGTGTGTGTGTGTGTTCTTTAAAGCACAGATGTTTATGTTATGAGCTGTTCTCTCACTGAGACGACAAATAAACGCATAATCTTACCAGTCCCAAACTTTTGAGCTTCTGTACTTCATGTTGAGTGTTTGTTTGGCATAAATGGCCGTTTGATGTTATTATTTTGGTGTTTTATATGGTATAAAAAATATAAACATAAAAATACAATTGTTTTATTAATAAGGATGTAACCACTTAGATCATAGATGAAAATATGGTAAAAACACGTAATTTTACAAAGAAAATACATGGTTTTTTAAGCGTTCTAACAGTTATAGCACCACCTATGGTGCGACCTCCATAAAAGTTGGCATGCTTGTTTAGAATCTTATGTCACATGTGCTCACCTAATTTCGTGAAGTTCCGAGTTTTTGTTTAGGATTTATAGGCTTTTGGGTATATTTAGCTACGCCCATTATCCTAACCCTAACCCTGTTATAGCGACCCAAAGGGTAAAGTTCAACTTTTTTCCATAATTATTGATCTAGAGAGTCCAGAGAATTGTCCTGCACTGGCTTTTATTCCGATCGGGCGAAAAACCTAGGACTAGTTCACAAAAGTAGTTTTTTACAAAATCATGAATATTTAATGAACGATTTGATTGACAGCTGTGGTTCCCGAGGCAAAATTGTTCAGAATGAGGAGATCTATCAAATGATATGCATATTGCGTGTGTGTGCGAAACATCACATGATTGCAGAGGCGTAAAACTCGTTAGCGCACACTAGTGGCCGATTTCTTTCAAAATTCTTACAGACAGTCGAACATGCCCACCGAGTTTCGTTCCGATTGGCCTCCGTTAACCTAATAGGTGCTCAAATTTAATTGGCCGATGGCGGCCATGTTTTTCGAGATACGTCAATGTCCTCATAGACTATCATGCCCCCTTGGACCAAGACACTGTATGCCAATTTTCAAGTCAATCAGACTAATGGTTGCGTAGTTATAGCTGTTTTCAAGTTATAGCGCCACCTAGTGGCCAATCGTCACAATTTTTTTACTGTGACCAAAGATTGATCCCGTAGACATGTGTTCCGAGTTTGGAGAAAATGTCTCATTCCGTTCACGGGTTACAGCCATTTTAGTAAAAGTGGCTCCGCCCACATCGTACGTTTTTCGAGCGACCGTGAATCGAAGTTTCAACTTTTTTTGATAATTATTAATATTCAAACTCCAGAGAATATTTCTGCTCTAATTTGGTTCTGATCGGGCGAAAAACCTCAAATTAGTTCGCTAAAATAGGTTTTAGAAAATTCAAAATGGCGGGAAAATTTCCCAGGCGGACGTTATTGTGTGACGCTGGTTTACGGCAACAAAATACTGTTGATTTTGTGTTTATGGACTGTAGAAATCTGTAATTCATGTCTGTGATTCAGTGCCTTCAAAAACCTGATTAAAACGATGAAATTCAACAACCGACCAATGGCGTGAGTTGGAGGCGTGGCCAACGGAAACCTGTTTGAAAACACTCATTATGTTTTCTATTTTTATTGTTTTCTTCAGCTCAGTTTGATCCGATCTGTGTCTGACCAAGGGCTGCTGGGTAACACGAGTTAGTCACATGACTAACTCAGTATGAGTGTAAGTGTATGAACTCTAATCAGCTGCGGTGTGTGTTTCAGGCCGAGTTCTCCGAGCTCAATCTGGCGTCGTACGTGAACTCCGGCTGTACGGTGGACATGCAGGCCATCCGAGGAGGAACCAAAGTGGTCAGGTGTGTGACGACATCATCCCTCGGAGAGCGCGTGATTGGTTAATGTCATCAAGTGACTCGTTCAGCTTCAGCTAGTGTGACTTTAGGAGATTATTCAAGGTTTTGTCTTCATAGCTTGAATTCGTTTATTACAAAGTGAATCAGTCTGTGCTGAATGAATCGATTCCTTCCGAACTTCAGATCAGCCTCCGTCTCATTCCTGTCTGGAAGCAGATTGTCATTCCAGACTGTTTTTCCAGCTTGTTTTCCACCGTTTCAGCCAGACAGAAATGAGCTTTCAGTGGAAACACAATCGTTTGTCTTGTCTGAAGCGTCCGTGTGTTTGAATCACATTAACCAGCAACATCATCCACTAACGAACTAAACATGAAGAGCTTTAACAGCTCTCCACCGAGCAAACGGTTCTTCTTAATATCGGTTGTGTTTGATTAAAGTCTGTGAAACCGCTGGCGCCCGGGTCATGTGATTTGAGACGCTGTATTAATAAACCTCATCTGTACGGCGGTGTGTCCTTCCTCACACTCGTGCCTCTCTCGGCTTCAGATGACCGTCATCTGCCAGACACATGTGATTATTTATACCTGCCTCACTTATCCAGACATCTTATACTAGTTTAATAAAGGCCTCTATTAATAGTGTGTGCAGCAGTGCTGAAATTCAGCCTCGCAGGCAAAGATCGGGGCTGTTTGATCAAAAATACAGTAAAAAATACAGTGAATTAATATTACAATGTAAAATATCTGTTTTCTGTGTGAATATATAGTAAAGTGTAATTTATTCCTGTGAATTTTCAGCATCATTACTCCAGTCTTCAGTGTCACATGATCCTTCAGAAATCATTCTAATATGATGATTTGATGCTCAAGAAACATTTATGATTATTATCAATGTTGAAAACAATCATATTTTTGTGGAAACTGTGATATAATTTATTTTTCAGGATTGTTTGATGAATAGAAAGTTAAAAAGAACAGCATTATAAATGTCTTTACTGTCACTTTTGATCATTTTCATTAAAACAAAACCTGATAATGAACAAACTAAAGCTGTTTTGCACACATCATGATCCGGTTCTGATGAAAGCTGCTCATTTTCTAAGGACTGCAAAAAGTCCTGTTCTTAATGCGTATTTTTGTCTTGTTTTCCTGGGAAAGTATCTAAAAATTCTTGGAGTAAGGACGATACGATAGCAAGACTTGTTTTCATAGATTGTGTGTTTACAATCAGTGTTTTGTCTTTCTGCACTGGCAGATTATTCACTTGTTTTTATCTTGTTTATATTAGAACAGGTGAAAATATCAGTGCAGCGAGACGAAATACAATCAACGCTTCTCAAGTAAATGCATTTTGCTTTAAAAAATGTTGCCGTCGGCGCCGATGGCCTCACGGGCCAACATGTAGCGCCAATGCAATACGGGCGACCCGAGTTTGAGTCCCGGCTTGTGGTCCTTTCCCGATCCCGTCCCCTCTTTCTCTCCCACTTCGCTTCCTGTCTAATCACTGTCCTATCATAATAAAGGCAAAAACGACAAAATAAATCTTAAAAAAACACTATTTCAGCGACTGGAGAAAATGTGTTGATGTCACGTCAGTCCAGGATGACGATAGTGAATGTGCATAATGAGTTTTTGTGCGTTTATCGGTGTGTTTCTCAGCACATGTTAGCGCAGTGACAGATATGATGGTGCAGCTGCTGCGGATCATGTGCTGCACATTCTTCTGCGTTCCTCCAAGAGCTTCTGTTCAGTCTCTAATGATCATCTGCTCTTCCTGTTTCTGGAGACGTTCTGCTCTTTCATTCTTTCTTTTTCCCTGAAAATGTTAATATTAATGCATTGGAATAAAACTCACTGACTTTGGAAGAACAACTTCCCAAAACGTTCTGATCATTTCTTCACTCTGAAACTGAGGCTCAGATCAGTGAGGCCTACCAAAAAGAAACCTTCTGACCTGGAACGCCAGATTAGTTTGTTCAGCACAAGTAATAATGACCTCTATGAGCAGACGTGCTCCAGCGATCCTCATTTCTACTGGTTTTTAATGATTCTGTGCGTCCGTTTTTGTTTTTCTCTCTCCAGATCGTTCAAGCCAGATTTTGTGCTGGTTCGCCAGCACGCCTACAGCATGACCCCGGGCGAGGACTTCAGGAACCTCGTGATCGGCCTGCACTACGGCGCCGTTCCCAGCGTCAACTCGCTCTTCTCCATCTATAACTTCTGCAGCAAACCCTGGGTGGTGTGTACAGATACTCTAATGTGTTAAAAGTTCCCAATTTATATTTATATTACATTAAATATTAATCAAAACATTTCTGTATAATTATTGATTATACAGACCATACATTATCAATGTATTTTCTTTAGACATAAGCCACTCTATGCTTCCCGAGCGTTAACTAATGGAAACTTACTGTAACATCTTAGCAAAATACTTTATAGGCTTCAAGTTAATGCAACCAAAGTCATTTTAGAGGTGGAGTGAGTTTTGATGGAAGATGGTAACGAATGGCTCAGGAACTTGTGTTTTGTGTCTTCATTCTGCAGTTCTCTCACATGATCAAGCTCTACCACACTCTGGGTCCAGAGAAGTTCCCGCTCAATGAGCAAACCTTCTTCCCTAACCACACACAGATGGTGAGTCACTGCTTTAACTACTTTAACTAGTCCTCCGAGAATAATAATGACGAGATAGTCACAGAGCCATTTTCACAATCTTTATTATAAAAATATAAAACAGAGAAATTAAAAATCAAAACATTCTTGAAAAGCTGCTATTTGAAAAATGGTCATCTCTCTCTTTTACACACACACACAAACACACACACAAGCTTTCAGCCTCTTCAATGAGAGTAAAACAGGTCTGATCTGAGCAGAATGTTTGTGTTACGCAGACAAAATACTGTTATAAAAACTTGAGTTGGAGGCTGAGACAGAATGTTTTTACTCTGAACCAGTAGTTAACTAGTGTTCAGACACTTAAACCAGAAGTTAACTAGTGTTCAGACGCTTAAACCAGAAGTTAACTAGTGTTCAGACACTTAAACCAGTAGTTAACTAGTGTTCAGACACTTAAACCAGAAGTTAACTAGTGTTCAGACGCTTAAACCAGAAGTTAACTAGTGTTCAGACGCTTAAACCAGTAGTTAACTAGTGTTCAGACACTTAAACCAGAAGTTAACTAGTGTTCAGACGCTTAAACCAGAAGTTAACTAGTGTTCAGATGCTTAAACCAGAAGTCAACTAGTGTTCAGACACTTAAACCAGTAGTTAACTAGAGTTCAGACGCCTAAACCAGTAGTTAACTAGTGTTCAGACACCTAAACCAGTAGTAAACTAGTGTTCAGACGCCTAAACCAGTAGTTAACTAGTGTTCAGACACTTAAACCAGTAGTTAACTAGTGTTCAGACACTTAAACCAGAAGTTAACTAGTGTTCAGACACTTAAACCAGATGTTAACTAGTGTTCAGATGCCTAAACCAGTGTTAACTAGTGTTCAGACACTTAAACCAGATGTTAACTAGTGTTCAGACACTTAAACCAGTAGTTAACTAGTGTTCAGATGCCTAAACCAGTGTTAACTAGTGTTAAGACACTTAAACCAGCAGTTAACTAGTGTGCAGACGCTTAAACCTGCAGTTAACTAGTGTTCAGACACTTAAACCAGATGTTAACTAGTGTTCCGACACTTAAACCAGTAGTTAACTAGTGTTCAGACACTTAAACCAGCAGTTAACTAGTGTTCAGACACTTAAACCAGATGTTAACTAGTGTTCCAACACTTAAACCAGTAGTTAACTAGTGTTCAGACACTTAAACCAGTAGTTAACTAGTGTTCAGACACATACACCAGTAGTTAACTAGTGTTCAGACACATACACCAGTAGTTAACTAGTGTTCAGACACTTAAACCAGTGGTTAACTAGTGTTAAGACACTTAAACCAGAAGTTAACTAGTGTTCAGACACTTAAACCAGTGGTTAACTAGTGTTAAGACACTTAAACCAGAAGTTTAACTAGTGTTCAGACACTTAAACCAGTGGTTAACTAGTGTTAAGACACTTAAACCAGAAGTTAACTAGTGTTCAGACACTTAAACCAGCAGTTAACTAGTGTTCAGATGCTTTCCCGACTGATCTCAGCCTCCAACGGAGGAATGGAGCAGAATATCTGATGAAATAACTTGAGTTTAGTGATAAAAACGATTATTCTAGCTGTTCTGATCTGAATTACTTCAACATTGATGCATGATTATTGTTTGATTCATATTCGGTACTCTCAGAATGGATTGATGAAGCATTAGATTTCTCTCATCAGCGCGGTCTAGATGTAGAAAACACATTGATATGAAGAATATTTATCTACTGATTATAATCTTTGTTTTAAGTAATAAAAAAATACTAGTCACAATTTCATAGCTTATATCATAAACAGCAAGAAGGAAAGAATCAAACGCACGGATCGCTCAGGCGTCGCTCTGCGCTGGTGCTGGAACGACCACATCTAAATGACCGAAACCCAACGTTTCAGCACAGTCCAGAGTGAGCATCATAAATAGATACCGAACAGTATAAATCTGGCACATGACGTTTATCTGCGTACATATACAATTTATATCATTTAAATCATGTTTAAAAGCAATACATCACTATAAAAGAGCAGTATTATTGCATTCATAAATTACTTCATATCTCAGTGGGTCGTGTTAATGAGGATCAGTTCGTTTCGTTTGGGGTTACCCAGCTAACAGGGAACGTTCTCAGAACGTTATGAACAAACGTTCCTCCAGTGTGTGCGTTCAAATTGATCTGGACTTTAATAATGTTAGCACAAAAACTTATTTTTTTCTGAAACGTTTCAGTTGTATGTTTTTTAAATGTTTCTACAGAACGTTCAGAGAACATTCAAAAGTAACGTTCCCATAATGTTTGAATAATAAAACGATGGAATGTTCCCTCAACGTTCACATTTAAAAATGGACGTTCAGAGAACATTCCGAATAGGGAACGTTAGCGAAACGTTCTCAGAACGTGTTTGTGTTAGCTGGGTAACTGCTCCAGGCCTCACGTGACCCGTTGCTGAACACACGTGATCTGATGTGGTTCTGTCTAATTACACAGAGGAAGATCAGGTGGGGCAGTTAGTTATTGTTGTTAGGGCGGGTTCAGGGGTCGGTGGTGTTGATGGTCACTTTGTCGCGGGTGGTCATCCCTCGGTACCAGCTGCAGTAGCCCTCCTTCTGCTGGATGCAGGCGTAGTTGCGGGACTGATACCCGGGGTAGCCGAAGTGGGACAGCATGTCCGTCCACAGGCACTCGTGTTTGGAGGTCACGAAGCAGGGCAGGTAGTGACACGGCTTAATCTGCAAACAGAGGAAAGTGTGTTTGCTTCACAGTGAACTCAAAGAGGCTTCATCTGTCTTTCTGAACCACCTCCATCTTGAGTTTTCTTCACAATATTCCTTATTTAAATCATTCATATGCAGAATAAAGGGGCGGGGCCTGGTTGAGTTGAAACTTTATAAAACTTTAAATGTCTTTAAATCATCTTGTTTTACGGTTATTTTATGGATTAGGATGTTAGGCGCCACCCTTCCCGGCCATGCGGTATTCATTTTATTTGTGCAGGTCTGTTAATTTAAAAAACCCAGCAGCTCCTGCCTTCATTTCTGCACTTGTGTTTGCTTTTGAAACGTGTGTGAATGAAACCAGACGGATTGAAAGGCGTCTGCGGAGCTTTATGTTTCCAGGTGTTTAATGAATGCGGGTCATTCAGAACCGAATCCTCTTTTATCCGCCAGAGCGTCTGTCGTCATAATGCCTCGTAAAGTCTTTATGGAGATGCACTTGGTATTTGTGGCCAAAAATATGCATGAATGTTCTTCAAGTGTCAGTGTTATTTAAGGAAGACTTTAGATTTTGATTGCTAAGCGAACATCTGCATGTGTGTAGCGATATAAAGCGCCGCTCAGATCCAGCGATAACCTGCGCTCCAGTGGTTCTGTGTCTCAGATCCGAGTCCAAACCCTTCAAGTTTGGCTTCTGAACCAGTGGTTTAATCCTGGTGCCAAACATCTGGATCTTTATGTGATGGATGGGAACAGCGTGACACTCACCCTGCAGTTGCAGCCCAGCTGATAGCGGTGGTTGATGCCCTTCTTCTGAGCCAGAGACAGGCGTTCCCAGCGCTCGTTGAAGTTACACAGGCCGGTGTAAACCTTCCCGTCATGAACACGACCTGCACACACACACACACACACACACACACACACACACACAGCAGAGGTCAATCTCAGTCCTCAGTGACTGACACGGGAACACATCAGATATATTAGTGTTCCTTCATAAATATCCTCTCTCTCTCGGGTTAGATTAACCAGTTAGCCGGTTTGTGTCTTATTATCACCTGCAGCAGAACAGCTGTGCGTCACATGCTCTGTTCGATCTCTAGATGATCTCAGTAACGCTAGAGAGAGACGCTATCAAGAGCCTCAGCTGATCATAAACACACACGGCATTCAGAGCATTGACACTGACTGATAACTATAAAGCATTTCAAAAGATACGAGAAGAATTTAATGTCATTCAATATAATATATTGTTAAAATAAAAAAAATCCAATTAAATTGCAATGTGTGATTGTTATTTTAAAAATTCCCTTTTTAATATGATCTTTTTTAAATATTAAATGTTTCACATATTTTAACTGTATTTTCTAAATTTAAATATATATAAAATAATAAATGTATATATAATATATTAAGTATCTATATATATATATATATGTATATGTTTAATTTATATATATTAAAATAATACTTGATCTAATTTTTTTTAATTTATATAAAATATTTAATAATATAATATATAATAATATTTTATTATATAGTTACATACATAATATATTAAATATGTGTTTCATTTAAATATTTAAACTTTATAATATTATATATTAAAATAATACTTTAATTTTATTATAAATTTATATAAAAAAAATTATATTGTTATATTAAATATCTAAACTTATACATATGTGAGTGTGTATATTTAATGTATATATTTATAAACATATAATATTATATATATATATATATATATATATATATATATATATAAAATAATACTTTATCTAATTTTTATTCAAATTAAATTGCAATGTGTGATTGTTATTTAAAAAAATTCCCTTTTTAATATTTTCTTTTTTAAATATTAAATGTTTCACATATTTTAACTGTATTTTCTATATTTAAATATATATATAAAGTATTAAATGTATATACGGTATATTAAATATCTATATATATGTATATGTTTAATTTATATATTTATAAACTTGTAATAATATATATTAAAATAATACTTGATCTAATTTTTTATCATAAATTTATATAAAATTTTTAATTATATAATATTTTATTATATAGTTATATACATAATTTATTAAATATGTGTTTCATTTAAATATTTAAACTTTATAATATTATATATTAAAATAATACTTTAATTTTATTATTAATTTATATACAAAAATATTATATTGTTATATTAAATATCTAAACTTATACATATGTGAGTGTGTATATTTAATTTATATATTTATAAACTTATATAATATATATATATATATATATATAAAATAATACTTTATCTAATTTTTATTATAAATGTATATACAAATTATATATAGTGATATACAGTATTATATTTATATAACATACACTTCTTTTAGTTGTATCTTTTATATTTGGGCAAATATTGTGTATATTTTAAATTAATCAATTTTATATCTATCCATTTAATTAGCCGTCATTAAAAACCCCAATTAGTCAAATATTATTGGCTGTGAATCTTCTGTACGGCTCTTAAATATGAAAGTAATCATAATGAAGATGAGCTGTTCGGTTTCTCCCATGATGCACTGCTGTCAGTCATCTGATGATGATGATGATGGCGTCTCACCTGTGATCAGGTACTGGTATTTGTTGATGTCGAACTTGACGCCGCACATGCTCTCGGAGTTGTGTGTGTAGATGTACTGCACATGCTGGATCTTGTCGAAGCCCTTGTACATCTAGAGCAGACAGACGAGACGAACACAGTCAACAAACGCCGTGTGTGCAGCGATCTGTCTGTTAGCTAGTGTTCGATTTATTTCACATCTAAATAAACCTTTGTTTTGATACGGCCCCGTGTGACACACAGGAAGTCTGAGAATAAACACGCTGCAGTTCACATGACAAACATCTGCCATGTTTTGTCTTTGTCGTTTGGCACGGGCCTGTGTTTAGTCTAGGGCAGAGATTCGACCTTCACTGCTGCTGTGATCATGTGTTTCATCGGCTCACCTTCATCTGTTTGACGGTGTAGCGCATGGTTCCGAACGGACGGTCGTCCAGGAGTTTCTTGCCCACCACTTTTGCCCTGATCACTGCAAACACACACAGAGTCACGATCAGACCCAACCACAGACGACACTGAAGCATCATGGGAGCATGTGGCCGTTCAGAAGTCTAGTGCTCTATTACATGTACACAGATAAAACAATCCCAGAATGCATTGAGACAAGTGGGGAAAAAAACATCTAAGATGGTCAGATTGATGTTGCTTTATGGCTTAAAAACAACTCGATCACATGATGATGCAGTATTTCAGCCTGTCTGAGGAAGACGAGTGATCACATGATCAACATGATCCACTGTGGCTGTACTGGCATTGACTGATAACCACAAAAATGTTAAAAGTTTCATAAAATAAAATAAATAAAATAAATGTTTTTTGAAAATATTCCCTCTTTTTAATATATACATTTTTTAATATAATTTATATTAATTTTGTATTATATATTTTAATTGTATTTTTCTGAATTTAAAGATATAAACATATATATATATATATATATATATATATTTACATACATATGTATGATTGTTTTTAAAAGATTTTTTAAATATTTTTTCATATATTTTAACTGTATTTTTCTGAATTTAAATACATAAATATTATATAATAAAAGTATATATAATTTATTTTATATCATTTATCAAATATATATCTATATATACATATATGATTGTTTAAAAATATATTTTTTAATTTTATATATTTATTTTTAAAAATATTTTAACAATTTCTGGACTTAAATATATAAACATGATATAATAAATGTATATATAATATATTTTATATAAGATATTAAATATCACACACACTCACACACACACTCACACATTCATATATATATATAAAACAGCAGGTTATTTCCTCAGATATTCCCACTTTAAATGTGTGACAGATTTCCTGTTTAGAGAGTGTGTGAAGTGTGTGAAGTGTGTGAAGTGTGTGGCGCTGAACTAGACTGCTTCCTCAGAGACCGCAGAATGAGGCCATGTCAATACGGGCGGCCTCTCTCCCATAATCCCCTGCAAACGCACACAAGGCTCCCGTCGGTAACCTGACACGCGTCCTGCAGACCCTCACTCATGTCACACGCGGGACGCCTCATTTACAGCGGTCAATGGCGGTTCCTGCGCCCGTCTGCGGGTCACCTGCTCCGAGAGAGACCGACGCTGGAATGCTTGTTATCTCTTGGAATTTCCTTCCCGGAATTCTTTGAGGCTCACATTCCTCAGACCGGTGAAAAAAAAACAAAGGAAAAGTTCATTCCTGCCGCCATTATCAGCTCACAGGGAACGTTCTGGCAACAAACGTTCCTCCAGTAACGTTAATAGAACGTTCGTTCAAAGTTCTATAGATATTATTTAATGCATCTTCTTCATTAACTAACGTTAAATACTGCAACAAATGAACGTATTGCTCAGTTTTAGTTAACTAATGTGAGATTTTAAGGGCAAAACTGTGACGTCCATATTCAGTTTTTGAGTGCCGTCCCAGAGAAACAGAAGCATTTAATCAGAAACTTCATGTTCTCTAATAGGTTTGACCCTTTCGTCAATGCTCAGGGTTCAGAGGTCATGCCATTGAACTCCAGAGCCGCGCTCTGATTGGCTGTGAGCCGCTGTGCCGGTTTTCTGGAACTCTCCCGTGACTCCTCGACCTCCCTGAGCGCCTGCGAATGTTTATGTAACCCAATTCCAAACTCGCTGTGATGTCCACCTGTCCACCCCTCCGTCTGGCCCGCGGGCGTCGATCCTCGCGGCTATATTTAAGAGCGTCAGCCCCTCCATAAGCCCTCTGAATCATACATGAAAGCCCAGAGCCGCGCGCCCGCTGTGAGTCATGCATATTCATGAGCCGCGCACCACTCTGACTTACATTCGGGAAAGTAGGTGGCCGTTCGCTCAGAGAGGTAAATGGGTTAACGCGCAGAAATCCTCCTCTGCAGAGAGTGATTCACGCCGACGAGCCGAACCAGATCAGGAGTCGCTGGGAAACTCAATATTGGACCATATTTAGTCAACATATCCTGTTTTCTACTTGATTAAAAGTCAATAAAAACTATTTTAGTCAAAATGGTTAAACTTTTGCTCAAAATCATTGATTAACTTTTTATCAGAATTATTGCACTTTCACCATCATAAATGAGTTTGTCTCAGAGCGTCAGACGAAACACAATAAACGCTGTCATGTGATCTTGCGTTCGGATGCTGGTGTTTGGGAACACAATCGTGTGAGACGCTTCTGGAGGAATTATACCAAATCATTCTGGCATTTCAGAACCACCAAACCAACATTAGAGATGCTGCGATGTGATTGGTCCACTGGTTAGTGCAGTTATCCAATCACAGCCTCTGCTGAAGCAAAGTCATGTGAGTTTAGTGAGGGATTTATTCAGTAAATGTGTTTCTGTCGTAGTTTATGTTATCTCAATTGAGCACGTATGTTTTTATGCGTTTTATGTTTTATGCGACATCCCAAAAATAGTCTTAGTCATGGAAAAAAAAAGTCGTCAACGAACATTTTTTTGCTGTAGTATTTTTTACAAAATTATCATGTACACTATATATCAAACAGTAGATCCTGCCACTAGCAATGCCAAGGTCATGGGTTCGATTCCCAAGAACTGATCAAATGTGAATGTGATATAAGTGGCTTTGGATAAAAGCATCGGCCAAATTCATAAATTATTTTCCATTTATGTATCAGTTTCTGTGATGTTTAACTGCGTCCGGAGCATCTCACCCCATCGCCACGTCAGATGGGAACCAGACCTCCGTTGGCGGGATATTAAACTCCAGGGGCCAAAGTGTAGGGCAAAACACTAATCTGGAGCTTGAAAGGCCTTTAGTGCGGCGCTCCAGAGTGAATAGAGCGTTTCAATTGCCTTCAAAAGCCCTGCCAACTGAGGCTACATGCGAGATCGGCACTGCTAAACTCATTCTGGAGCTGTGCAGAGGCCATATTGGCAGAAAATTGCTATAATGGAGCGGGAAAGGCATGTTTAATGTGTGTAGATGTGGAATGTGGGTCTGGCGCTGAAGCCGCTGATGGTTTTTCACAGTTTGTGCGAGTTGCTCCGTCTCTGCCTCCTCTGTTCTGTGATTTCATGATTTAAGGAGCACATTTGCACATTTGTGATTCATCTCCCGTGAGTTGATTACAGAGCGCGAGGTACTTAAACACATGAGTCACCATCATCCATCCGCCCGGCGCTTTGAAGTCAAAAGAAAGAAACGAGACAGACAGGAACGGCTCTGAACTGCCTTCTGAAGGACTGATCCTTAATTACAAAGCAGCAATAATTGTGCATAGTGATGCACTGAATGTTCGGCAACTAAAAATATTTTTAAGAAAAAGTTTTATCTGAAATTAGTTTTTTTAGAAAAAATAACTATGATTCTAATAAACATATTATTATATTACATATTCATTATAATTTTACTTAATTTTTTACTGATGTCATCATTATTTAACGTACAAAAAATTAGTGTAGAAACAATTTTCACTAAACAAACATTATTTTTGGTTTCAGTTTTCAATACGTAACGACACAACTGCAGCGCGATTTTAATAAACAGAACAATATTGTCCGCTGGTGTGGACGCTAATATAATTATTGTTATAAGCTAGATATTGTTATAGATATAATTATAGTTATAGTTATTGTTATAGATATTGTTATAGTTATCGTTATAGTTATAGATATCGTTATAGTTATCGTTATAGATATTGTTATAGATATCGTTATAGTTATTGTGATAGATATTGTTATAGACATTGTTATAGTTATTGTTATAGTCACAAAGCATTAATAATTGTGCATGGTGATGCACCGAAAATAAACGAAAATATACCAAAATATTTCGAAAAAAGTTTTGTCTGAAATTAGTTTCTTAGTTAGGTTGAAAAAATAACTATGATTCTAATAAACATATACATTATATTACATATTCATTATATTTTTACTTAATTTTTAATGATGTCATCATTATTTAACATACAAAAAATTAGTGTAGAAACAATTTTCACTAAACAAACATTATTTTTAGTTTCAGTTTTCAAAACGAAACGACACAACTGCAGCGCGGTTTTAATAAACAGAATGATATTGTCTACTGGTGTGGACGGTAATATAATTATTGTTATAAGCTAGATATTGTTATAGATATAATTATAGTTATAGTTATTGTTATAGATATCATTATAGTTATCGTTATAGATATTGTTATAGTTATCGTTATAGTTATAGATATCGTTATAGTTATCATGATAGATATTGTTATAGACATTGTTATAGTTATTGTTATAGACATTGTTATAGTTATCGTTATAGATATTGTTATAGTTATCGTTATAGTTATAGATATCGTTATAGTTATCGTGATAGATATTGTTATAGTTATCGTTATAGTTAGATATCGTTAGTTATCGTGATAGATATTGTTATAGTTATCGTTATAGTTATAGATATCGTTATAGTTATCGTGATAGATATTGTTATAGATATCGTTATAGTTATCGTGATAGATATTGTTATAGATATTGTTATAGTTATCGTTATAGTTATAGATATTGTTATAGTTATCGTGATAGATATTGTAATAGTTATCGCTATAGTTATAGATATTGTTATAGTTATCGTGATAGATATTGTTATAGTTATCGTTATAGTTATAGATATCGTTATAGTTATCGTGATAGATATTGTTATAGTTATCGTTATAGTTATCGTGATAGATATTGTTATAGTTATCGTTATAGTTATAGATATCGTTATAGTTATCGTGATAGATATTGTTATAGTTATCGTTATAGTTATAGATATCGTTATAGTTATCGTGATAGATATTGTTATAGTTATCGTTATAGTTATAGATATCGTTATAGTTATCGTGATAGATATTGTTATAGACATTGTTATAGTTATTGTTATAGACATTGTTATAGTTATCATTATAGATATTGTTATAGTTATCGTTATAGTTATAGATATCGTTATAGTTATCGTGATAGATATTGTTATAGTTATCGTTATAGTTATAGATATCGTTATAGTTATCGTGATAGATATTGTTATAGACATTGTTATAGTTATTGTTATAGACATTGTTATAGTTATCATTATAGATATTGTTATAGTTATCGCTATAGTTATAGATATCGTTATAGTTATCGTGATAGATATTGTTATAGTTATCGTTATAGTTATAGATATCGTTATAGTTATCGTGATAGATATTGTTATAGTTATCGTTATAGTTATCGTGATAGATATTGTTATAGTTATCGTTATAGTTATAGATATCGTTATAGTTATCGTGATAGATATTGTTATAGTTATCGTTATAGTTATAGATATCGTTATAGTTATCGTGATAGATATTGTTATAGTTATCGTTATAGTTATAGATATCGTTATAGTTATCGTGATAGATATTGTTATAGACATTGTTATAGTTATTGTTATGGTCACAAAGCATTAATAATTGTGAATGGTGATGCACTGAATATTCAGCAAATGAAAATATACCGTAATATTTCGAAAAAAGTTTTGTCTGAAATTAGTTTCTTAGGTTGAAAAATTAACTGTTTCTAATAAACATATACACTATATTAAATATTCATTACATTTTACTTAATTTTTACTGAGGTCTTCATTATTTAACATACAAAAATTTGGTGTAGAAACAATTTTCACTCTTATTAAAAATGTGAAATTTTGAAGTAGAAAAACTGCCTTATGTGCAATTTAATGTTTGGATACAACTTAGTTTGTTGATTATTAAATAAATTTGATAAATTAATTGATAATGAAATAAACATTATTTTTGGTTTCAGTTTTCGAAACGTAACGACGACTGCAGTGCGCTTTTAATAAACACAACTATATTGTCCGCTGGTGTGGACGCTAATATAGTTATTGTTATAGATATCATTATAGATACCTTTATAGATATCGTTATAGACATAGTTGTAGTTATCGTAATGGGTATCGTTATAGTTATCGTTATAGACATCGCTATAGTTATTGTTAAAGATATTGTTATAGTTATTGTTATAGTCACAAAACAACAATAATTTTCCACAGTGATGCACCGAATGTTCGTCAACCAAAAATATTTCAGAAAAAAGTTTATTAGTTTCTTAGGTTGAAAAAATAACTGCGATTCTAATAAACATACACTATATTACATATTCATTACATTTTTACTTAATTTTTACTGTCTTCATTATTTACAAAAAATTGGTGTAGAAACAATTTTCACTCAGAAATTGCTAGTAAATTTCAGAAACAATTACGGCAAGTAACACTTTGGATTAAATGTGAAATTTTGAAGTGGAAAAAAACTGCCTTATGTGCATGTTCATTTTGAATTTGAAGAATTGATTGATAATTAAATAAACATTATTTTCGGTTTCAGTTTTTGAAACGTAATTATATCATTAAAAAGTATAAAAACTTCCTAATGTGCAGTTTTGCTTAAATAAGTCTCAACTTATTTTCGGCTAAATGAAAACTTTAATTTTTGCGTTTCATTCGCTGATTTGGGTACATTATTAATTGTGCATAATGTAGAAGCATATGAGCGGAGTATCTCGCCTCATATAGGTTTAAAATGCTCCGCTCTCTACGGCTCTTTGTTACCCAGAAGCCATCGCTCCATCTGATGCCCCTGGAAATATGTTACACATGGCAGCAGAAAGCAAAGCCTTCTGCATTCTGTAGTACTGGAGGAAATCTGCACGCCTGGCGTCCGGCCACCGATTCAGACACGCTCACAATAGCTGCAGTCTTTGCCTTTCATACAGCATGAATACCAGCACAAAGCCAAAGTCACATTTTATGGGACATCTCAATATCTAGTTTATCCACAAACACATCATCAGTATGCAAGTCATACGTGGCCTCTTAACCAGACAGTCCGGCTCCCATTTCCACACTCGGCTCATGAGCGGGATCTCGAAACGGGATTTTGTGGGTGTCCGACCCACGATTCCCCATCAGAGCGCAGACGAGGAAACCCAAAGTGAGAGGCGTTAAATGTAGCATGACACGCTAAAGTCAACATGAAACGCTGAAATAGTGAGATAAAATATTTGAAAGGGGATTGATGATGTCAGCGGAGAAGGATGAAGGAGTCGTTACATTCTTTGACCAGAAAGTGTTTTAAGAAAGTAAAGCCCATTATAATGTTTTCAGAACCCCAAATCTGAGCAAAATCAGTATGGTTGGAATCACTTTCAGAGCGACTAAAAACATTGACAGCCAATCAGAATCCACCCTGCTTTAAAGAGCTCGAGCATTTAAAGCGACCGACGATAAAACTGCAGCGCTTATAATGAACAGAACGATATCATCCGCTGGTGTGGATGCTGATATAGTTAACGTTATAGATATCGTTATAGATATTGTTATAGATATAGTTATCATTATAGATATCTTTATAGTTATCGTTATAGTTATCGTTATAATTACCGTTATAGTTATCATAATATATATCATTATAGACATCATTATAGTTATCGTTATAGATATTGTTATAGATGTAATTATAATTATCTTTATAGATATTGCTATAGATATTGTTAGTTATCTTTATAGTTAACATTATAGATATCGTTATAGTTATAATTACGTTATAGTTATTGTTATATATATCATTATATACATTGTTATAGTTATTGTTATATGTATCATTACAGACATCGTTATAGTTATTGTTGTAGATATCGTTATAGTTATCGTTATAATTACCGTTATAGTTATCATTATATATATATATCATTATAGACATCGTTATAGATATCATTATAGATATTGCTATAGATATCTTTATAGTTATCGTTATAGATATTGTCATAGTTATCGTTATAGTTAACATTATAGATATTGTTATAGTTACAATTACCGTTATAGTTATCGTTATAGATATTGTTAAAGTTATCGTTATAGTTATCGTTACAGACATCGTTATAGTTATCGCTCTTGGTGTAAAAACGAGCCTTAACTCTATGAGAAGAGCGAAGTCCACACCACAAATATAACGATAATGACACAGAGGAACAATATTGTTGTAATCACTTTCAGAGCGATTTTTTTCCAGCTGATGAACGATAAAAACACTGACAGCCAATCAGAATCCATCCTGCTTTAAAGAGCTCGAGCAATTAAAGAGACAGACGACAAAACTGCAGCGTTTAGAATAAAAAGAACGATATTGCATTGGTGCAGATGTGAATATAGTTATCATTATAGTTATTGCTATAGTTTCTGTTCTTGGTGTGAACTGATTTCAATTCTTTTATTAATTAAAGTCTTTTAAAATCAGCGAATGGACTGACAGACGCGGTTGAGGAGCTCTGAGCTCAGGTTGATGTTTTCTGCTGAATTCTATCATTTTCCAGAGCAGATGTGCTGCAGTGATTCAGATGTATGACTGCGCTGGTCCTGAACTCTTCTTCTCCATCATCTTCATTTAACCCTTCTGAAAGACGAGGAGTGAAACCCTTCAAGACCTTTAAAACATCCCAGATGTTCTGAAATTCAGAAACACTTGAGATGGACCGATGCAGTGATGTAAGAAGACCAAACTCAGTATATGATGCAGAACATGAACTCAACAAACAAAGTTTCACGTTTCCTCCCACAGAAAATCATTGTAAAGACTGGAATGCAGTGCTGCAGCTGCTGCCTGTTGATAGTGTAAATACTGAGTTTGGTCTTTAACATCACTGCTTTAGAAAACCCCAAACATGCTCATAACTCTATATTTTAGGAATCACTGTCCTGCTGAAGCATCTGCGGTGATTTATCAAATATGAGGAAAAGTGTGGAAAAAACAACATCTCCGTCCAGCGTTCTCGCGCTCGCGCTGGCAGGCGTTTGTTGCCATGGATACCGCGAAAACTTTACGCTTGTCGTGTTTGCGCTTAAACGCGCAATGACGCACTTGAGCTTTAACGATAATCGTTTCTATGTGATAACGCGCCGCTATAACGCAACGCTATCAAATGCTTTAGGAAAACAGACGCGCTCGGGTGAAGAACATCTGCGCGCGCTGATGTGGAGTAAATATGGTCTGTTACATAATATGCATAGTGTACTGTATTATGAATAACTCGCTCTGCTCTCGTACTTTAACCCCACACACACACACACACACACACTCATGGTTTCTTACCGATGTCGGAGTTGCAGTACGCGTCCTGTGGATGAGACATCACGCATGAACACGCGTCCGACGCCTGGTACATCAGACAGAGCAGAGAGAGCAGCAGGAACACGAGCACCAAACAAGGCTTCATTCTGAAGTGTAATGCGGCTGTTAAAGCTCCTGTGCTGTTAGACTAGAACGCGCCTCGCGTGCACACTGCTGTCAGAGCTCTTCAGGCTCGAAGTACATATAGTGCGCCAGCGGGGACGTCACGCGCGAGCGCTGCAGCCCTCGACCAATCACAGCGCGCGCCGTTTAACATAACAGGCGCATGACGTAATGGAAGTGACTTCATAAAGATTTTTTTTTTTTGCCTCTGTTTTGAGACACTTATTTCCACTATGAGGCTGCAGATTGAGGCGGAAAATCGAGTCTTTGTGGAAAGGAACAGACATGTTGTGATACTGTGGCTTTAGGGTGAAACCCTCCTAAAAAAAACCTCAGTGACTCACAATGCATCTTTATTATTCTAAAGTATGGAAAATATGAATAATAAAGCCAAATGGAAGTATCTGTAGTAACCAAACATCAATTAATTGTATTGGAAACACTTTTCCATTTGTTTACGTTAGTCAACAGTACAACATGCTAAAGACACACCTTAAGAAAAACTGTGCTTTTCTCTACTCTCAAAGTGTATGATTGCAGGAAAAATATATATGTTTGTATTGAACATTAATGGAGCAACATATTTTGTGTGGAAAAAAAAAATCATAATTTTGTGTTTAAAAATCTTATAAATGTATGAGGTGGTGATGGGGTAAAAGGCACACAAATACTTTAGATAAAATAATATGTTTTTAATAATGACTAGGTTAATACTTGTTCAAAAGAATCACTTTAGCAAAGTTTGTGCTATTTTCTGTTCATTTTGATAAATAAAATAATTCATTTTTTGTTCAGTAAATATACTGTCATTAAAATAGGCCTATGTGATATATATTTTTATATATAAAATATAAAAATAGATTTTAAAAATACAGAAACAAAATTATTTTAAAAAGTAAAGATTCTGAAAGCATTGAAGGAGATCCCATAATAGCCTATTTAATATAGATTTACAGTAGTAACAATAAATATGTTATTATGATATGATTAATATATTTTAAAATATGAGTTTCATTATAAATATGGGTATTATCTCTAAAGATGGATACCCAGTTTGAGATATGATATTTGCTATGTGAATCTAACCAGTCAGCTCTTCATTATCATGTTAATTATTGTGCCTTTTTGCCCCAAATACCATACTTTTACATATTCTTCCGTTATTGAAAAACTGTTGCTTGAATTACCTTGAACAAAACTGAAAATCATTAAGAAGACTGAAAATACGTCGAAATATGAAAAATTTGTCTGAAAATACAAACATTAATTGAATGGATTCTCATTTGCTACTTAAATCAACAACATTTTAAAAAACATCAAATATTAGATCAAACTGCCTCAGAATCAACTTTGCGTTTCTGCCCGCGATCGCGTCGAGGATCACACAAATTTGCACATGCATTTTGAAAAGCGGATATTTAGGAAAGTGCTGCGGCAAGTTTTTGTGCCATCTAGTGGTTTAGAGGAAAATCAAATCAAAGGCGCCTTTTGCCCAATTGTACCCTGTACATTAACACTAACAATGAAAAATACTTTATTAATCTTAGTTATTGTTAATTGTAACATGAACTATAACAATGCACAGTTGTTTTTTATTAACTAACATTAACAAACATTAATTAATACTGCTTGTTGTTTAGAGATGCACCGATACTACATTTCTCCACCGATACGATAGCCGATTATTCAGAGCGATAACTGCCGATACCGATAACTTTAAAAATGGACATCAGCCGATACCGATATGGTGGCCGATATATCGTGCATCCCTAATATATATTAACTATTAATATGTATTTTTTAGAGATGCACCGATACTGAATTTCTCCACCGATACGATAGCCGATACCGATACCGATACCGATAGTTTGGGGGTTCTGCCTTTTATACCTTCTTTTAAATGAATAATAGTTTCATTATAATTAATAATTAATCATTATATTTTTAATTATTATATTTTGAAATAAATGCAAATAAAAACTTTATTCTCCAATATTAACATGCATTAACTAAATTCTGAAGATTAAATGAATATTTCTCAACTTTCTGAATGTTATTAATTCATATAATTACTGTTAATATTGAACATCAAACTGGTTTCTTTACATAAATCACAATTGCATTTTCCTTCTTTTGATTGACAGGATATATCTGCCCTGACTATCAGCTGTTTTTAAACTATCAGCCAATAGTGTGAAAATTTGCTTTTATCGGCTGATACCGATTATTGGCCGATATATCGGTGCATCTCTATTGTTGTTATTAGCCAACCTTATTGTAAAGTGCTACCGTTTTATTTTAGATTCATTCTGTTTCCAGTTTTTGTGTTCGTGATGTGATCATAGAGAGCGGTGATGCACATTCTCCTTCACTTCGCTCATGTTTTCCTTGTGGTTTATATTAAATATGTACTGCATGATGACTTGTTTAAGAGTAGACACTCAGTGCATTTCATCATTTTGCAAATATTTAAATGCGATTATGCCAGATTCGCTCTGGTTTCTGAACATTCTTCATGTGTTGATTCAGTCACTCAGAGTTTCTGTGATGGAAAACTACAGATCTGCTCGTACCGCTGCTGTGTTTTACACTAATGCAGCCAGTAAACACAATCCCATAATCCTCTGAACTCATGAATTAGCCGTAATGGTGTTGATCTCGGTGTGTTTGGGCGCGGGTGGAGATATCGCAGGCCGATCTCACTGTTGCGTAAGTACATTGTATGGACGAGATGGTCTGAATATAGAAGTCTCTGTGAGTGACGTGAACTGACCAGGGAATAAACCGGAAGAGGCTCCGGTCAGTGACTCCGTGGCTCTTATATTGAGAAATGTGCCGCAACATGAATAAATGTGAACTTTACGTCTTCGGTTCAGAACATGCATGTGAATGTTGAGTTTTAGCTGACGGGAATACATGTTTCTATATTTGTTCTCCTAAACGGAGGCCGTGAGTCAGAGGAAATGCCTCTGCTGTTATAGAGTCCGGCGGGTCTCAAACCAAACCCTTCAGCAAACTCAGCTGCTCTCGCTGGTTCATCCGACACATCAGACGCTTGTGGAGGAACATTTATATCAGACGGGCTCCGGGGACCGCAGGGGAGCGATAGAGGGTCTGTGGAAAAGTTTAGAGAAAAGCAGTGTAAAAAATGAAAAAATAAATAAATAAAAATAAGATTAAACTAACTAAATAAATAAATACGTTTGATTAACATAAAATATTAATTAAAATAAATATTTTTAAAAATAAATAAGAAATTAATACAATAGAATAAAATAAATTTGATTTAAATGAAATAATATTTTTTATTTAAATAAATAAAGATAAATAAATGAAACCATTTGATAAATAAATAATATTTAAAAAATAATAATAATAAAGTGATACATTTTATTAAAAGAAATTTAAATAAATAAACAAATGAAACTTGATTTAAATAAATAAAAATAAGAAAATCAGTGTAAAAAATGTAAAAATAAATTAATAGAAATAAGTAAATAATAAACAAACTAAATCAATTAAATAAATACATTTGATTAAAATTAAAATGAATTAAAATAAATTAAAAAAAATATTTAAATGAACAAATAATTTAATAAATTAGATTGATTAAAATAAAACAAAATGTTATTTAAATAAATAAAAATTAATAATAAATACCTTTGATTAAAATAAAATAAAAATGTAGTTACATAAAAGTAAATAAATAAATAAAACCATTTAAAATAAATGAATACAATTTAATATAAGTAAATAATAAATGAATACATTTTATTAACAGAATAAATAAATAAATAATAAAACTTTATTAAAATAAATAAAAACTAAAAAAAGCAGTGTACAAATAAATTACAAAATAAAAATAAACTAAGTAAATAAATAATTAATTTGATTAAAATAAATATATGAAATTTAATTTAAATAAATAAATAATAAAATAATACATTTGATTAAAATAATTTGACAAAAACAAATAAATAAATGAAATAAATAAATAAAATACATCTAACTTACATCTAGCAGTACAGTACTACAGTAAGTAAACGCGATGATGTGATGTAATAGAAACTAAATATTTTACACATTTATAATATTCATTTTCCACAGTATTGATTGGGTCTTTATACTGTACATGAATATATATATATATATATATACTGTATATATCTGCCGTTTAAATGTTAGGATGGGGTCCGTCGCACGAGGAGGAACTAAAGATTGAAAACCACTGAAGTTCTCAGTATTGTGTTGCGCTGGCTCTGGGTTTCCTGTAAACAAGTTGATTTCACATTAAACTGTGTGTGAGTCAAGTCTGGTCAGGGTCAGAGGTCAGAGGTCAGTGTGTCAGCGCTGGTGGGTGGAGGAAGTTGGAGGCGGAGCCTCTGCAGGGACTCCAGCTATAAATACACACACATATATTTATAATTATTGGCAACGTCACAATAAGAGTCCAAAGCATTTAGTGTGTATCAGCACAACATCCGCTGGAAATCATGTCAGATTAACCCTCAGAGTCTCAACATCAACATGCTGAGATCTTTACATGCTGAACTGTGAAGTGATTCCTGACTCAAACAATCAGAGTCTGTTACTGAAGCACAGCTGCTGTTTACGTGATGTTGTTATTATTATTATTATTATTATTATAACCTTTATTTTACCAGGAAAAGAAGCACACTGAGATTAAGAATCTCTTTTACAAGAGCGTCCTGGCCAAGAGTGACAGCAACACATCTCACGTGGGTTTGACAGATAACGTCCATACATACATATTTAAATACGTACATAACTAATCAAAACATCTACAAACCGTTGTGAGGGAAAAATGATATTTAATAAGAAGAAAACGGGACTTCAGTTTCTCATGATGAATCGATTGGAGGTGAAAGTGTTTCATTATTCGGGAGTTCGAACTCTCGCTCTGGCTGGTTAAACACCTTTGAACTCCCATTGG
>VTFQ01000600.1:192500-255000 GCA_036281575.1 Ancherythroculter nigrocauda | reverse complement strand
ATTTTTTTTGGGGTGAACTAACCCTTTAAACATGTTAACATATATTCAGTTAAAAATGTACGAGATTCCAAGTCTTTCTGTTTATGTACAGTGTGTGCGAGTATGAGTGAGTGTGTGTGTGTGTGTGTGTGTTTATGTAAAGTGTGTGATATGTGTGTGTGTACTTGTTTTGGCTATACTTGCGAGGACCGAATGTCCTCACTTATATTGTGAAATACTTTCACAACCCACCAGTGAGACACTGACTGCTCCTCACTAGTTTTAAATCAGCCTAAAGATGTTTTTATAGTGTTTTTCACATGTTTCTGTTCAGGAGTCGGGTTGGGTCAGGTGATAGAAAATATCACTGACCTGATATAAAATAAATGGAAGTCTATGCAATGTCCTCACTAAGATAGCAAAACAAACCAGTGTGTGTGTGTTTATGCACTGTGTGTTTATGTACAGTGTGTGCGTGTGTGTGCTTTTGTTTATATTACATTGTGGGGACCAAATGTCCCCATGATGTAATATAAACCTGAGTTCACCTACATCGTGGGGACCAGCCAGCGGTCCCCACAATGTAAATGGGTTTATAAATCATATAGAATGAGTTTTTGTGAAAAAGTAAAAGTTTGCACAGTTTCCTGTGAGGGTTAGGTTTAGGGGTAGGGGCAGGGTAGGGGGATAGAATGTACAGTTTGTTCAGTGTAAAATGCATTGAAGTCTATGGAAAGTCCCCACAATTCACAAAAACAAACATGTGTGTGTGTGTGTGTGTGTGTGTGTGTGTGGGTGGGGGTCAGTCACTCTCATGATCTCAGATCAGTGTCTCAGAGGTTTGGGTGGAGGGCATGATGGGGTTTTCCACATCACAATGTTCTAGAAGAGTGAAATGACGTTTCACAACCACCGTCTAATCTCATCACTCCCCCTTGATGAAGAGAAAGTTCAAAAGAACAGCATTTATTTGAAATAGAAATCTTTTGTAACATGATAAATGTCTTTACTGTCACTTTTAAATGACAAATTTTGAATGGTAGTGTAGAATGATTTCTGAAAGATCATTAAAAGCACTAATAAATATTCATAAGAAAAAACAAACTAATTATTCAACCTCACTAATGAACTATTTGCTGACAGTCATTGTGACTCATCGCTAGCACAGTCACAGGGTCACAGGGTCATGTTCATGTCTTGTCATTGTTAGTGATTTCCTGAAGCACAGGAAGTGCCTCCAGAAGTTTATCAGTGAGCTGTGGGACTCGGGTCAGTTTAAAGTTAACCAGTGGTTTTCTAAGAAAACGATAGTAGAATACATTTGTACTCTATTGTCATGTGAGGCTGAAGTGAAAAGAAGTGTATCGTTTAAAACACTGTACTTGCAGGAAATATAGTACGAATGAAATGAAAGGTGCTTATATTTTGTGTTTCGGCAGATAAAGGTGGAGACGGCGAATGACTTCCAGGACATCACTAGTGTGGTGGCGATCGCTAAAACCTACGCTACGGCCGAACCCTTCGTGGACTCCAAGTACGACATCCGCATCCAGAAGATCGGCAGCAACTACAAAGCGTACATGTGAGAACCTGCTGCTGCGCTAGGGTTTGTGGGTAAAAGCGGAGCCGCCGGTGGTGTGGCACTGCACAGATGTGATGTCATGTGACCGGAGAGCTTCACACACTTCGAGACACTTGACTTTTTTTTTTTAATGCCTTTTTACCCATCACATATTTTAGTAATGTGTTTTCCAGCACAAATATATAAACATTCTGAAATCAAGAATGTTTGAAGCATGAAGTGTGTGTGTTTCAGGAGGACGTCCATCTCTGGAAACTGGAAGGCCAACACGGGTTCAGCCATGCTGGAGCAGATCGCCATGACGGACAGGTGCCACTCAAACACGTCACACTGATCCCAGCAGGTGTTTGTCGCTCAGATCATCATGTTCTGTGTCTGTAGGTATCGTGTGTGGGTGGACTCGTGTGCGGAGATGTTCGGGGGTTTGGACATCTGCGCTGTCAAAGCCGTCCATGGCAAAGACGGCAAGGACTATATCATAGAGGTTTGCTCTTTCCCATGATTCTCATTACATCCTTGTGGAGATCTTTTGCTGTTCAGGCCTCGAGATGACTGAAAATAAACCTGCAGTTAACTAGTGTTCAGGTGCTTAAACCTGCAATTAACTAGTGTTCAGACACTGAAACCTGCAGTTAACTAGTGTTCAGGCGCTTAAACCTGCAGTTAACTAGTGTTCAGACACTGAAACCTGCAGTTAACTAGTGTTCAGGTGCTTAAACCAGCAGTTAACTAGTGTTCAGGCACTTAAACCTGCAGTTAACTAGTGTTCAGGCACTTAAACCTGCAGTTAACTAGTGTTCAGGCGCTTAAACCTGCAGTTAACTAGTGTTCAGATGCTTAAACCTGCAGTTAACTAGTGTTCAGGTGCTTAAACCTGCAGTTAACTAGTGTTCAGACGCTTAAACCTGCAGTTAACTAGTGTTCAGGCACTTAAACCTGCAGTTAATTAGTGTTCAGACGCTTAAACCTGCAGTTAACTAGTGTTCAGATGCTTAAACCTGCAGTTAACTAGTGTTCAGATGCTTAAACCTGCAGTTAACTAGTGTTTAGATGCTTAAACCTGCAGTTAACTAGTGTTCAGGCGCTTAAACCTGCAGTTAACTAGTGTTCAGACACTTAAACCTGCAGTTAACTAGTGTTCAGACCTAGTGTTAAACTAGTGTTCAGAACTAGTGTTAAACCAGCAGTTAACTAGTGTTCAGGCGCTTAAACCTGCAGTTAACTAGTGTTCAGGTGCTTAAACCTGCAGTTAACTAGTGTTCAGACACTTAAACCTGCAATTAACTAGTGTTCAGACACTGAAACCTGCAGTTAACTAGTGTTCAGGTGCTTAAACCAGCAGTTAACTAGTGTTCAGGCACTTAAACCTGCAGTTAACTAGTGTTCAGGCGCTTAAACCTGCAGTTAACTAGTGTTCAGACACTTAAACCTGCAGTTAACTAGTGTTCAGACACTTAAACCTGCAGTTAACTAGTGTTCAGGCGCTTAAACCTGCAGTTAACTAGTGTTCAGATGCTTAAACCTGCAGTTAACTAGTGTTAAGGTGCTTAAACCTGCAGTTAACTAGTGTTCAGACGCTTAAACCTGCAGTTAACTAGTGTTCAGGCGCTTAAACCTGCAGTTAACTAGTGTTCAGACGCTTAAACCTGCAGTTAACTAGTGTTTAGATGCTTAAACCTGCAGTTAACTAGTGTTCAGGCGCTTAAACCTGCAGTTAACTAGTGTTCAGACACTTAAACCTGCAGTTAACTAGTGTTCAGACCTAGTGTTAAACTAGTGTTCAGAACTAGTGTTAAATCAGCAGTTAACTAGTGTTCAGGCGCTTAAACCTGCAGTTAACTAGTGTTCAGGTGCTTAAACCTGCAGTTAACTAGTGTTCAGGCGCTTAAACCTGCAGTTAACTAGTGTTCAAGCGCTTAAACCTGCAGTTAACTAGTGTTCAGATGCTTAAACCTGCAGTTAACTAGTGTTCAGGTGCTTAAACCTGCAGTTAACTAGTGTTCAGACGCTTAAACCAGTAGTTAACTAGTGTGCAGAAACAAACCAGCAGTTAACTAGTGTTCAGACGCTTAAACCGGCAGTTAACTGTGTTCAGACACTTAAACTAGCAGTTAACTAGTGTTCAGACGCTTTAACCTGCAGTTAACTAGTGTTCAGGCACTTAAACCTGCAGTTAACTAGTGTTCAGGTGCTTAAACCTGCAGTTAACTAGTGTTCAGGCGCTTAAACCTGCAGTTAACTAGTGTTCAGGCGCTTAAACCTGCAGTTAACTAGTGTTCAGGCGCTTAAACCTGCAGTTAACTAGTGTTCAGATGCTTAAACCTGCAGTTAACTAGTGTTCAGGTGCTTAAACCTGCAGTTAACTAGTGTTCAGACGCTTAAACCTGCAGTTCACTAGTGTTCAGACGCTTAAACCTGCAGTTAACTAGTGTTCAGACGCTTAAACCTGCAGTTAACTAGTGTTCAGGCGCTTAAACCTGCAGTTAACTAGTGTTCAGATGCTTAAACCTGCAGTTAACTAGTGTTCAGGCGCTTAAACCTGCAGTTAACTAGTGTTCAGGTGCTTAAACCAGCAGTTAACTAGTGTTCAGGCGCTTAAACCTGCAGTTAACTAGTGTTCAGGCGCTTAAACCTGCAGTTAACTAGTGTTCAGGCGCTTAAACCTGCAGTTAACTAGTGTTCAGACACTTAAACCTGCAGTTAACTAGTGTTCAGACCTAGTGTTAAACTAGTGTTCAGAACTAGTGTTAAACCAGCAGTTAACTAGTGTTCAGGCGCTTAAACCTGCAGTTAACTAGTGTTCAGGTGCTTAAACCTGCAGTTAACTAGTGTTCAGACACTTAAACCTGCAGTTAACTAGTGTTCAGACCTAGTGTTAAACTAGTGTTCAGAACTAGTGTTAAACCAGCAGTTAACTAGTGTTCAGGCGCTTAAACCTGCAGTTAACTAGTGTTCAGATGCTTAAACCTGCAGTTAACTTGTGTTCAGACGCTTAAACCTGCAGTTAACTAGTGTTCAGACCTAGGGCCCTATTTTAACGATCTAAACGCAAAGAGTAAAGCGCACGGCGCAGGTGCACTCAGGGCGTGTCCAAATCCACTTTTGCTATTTTAACGACGGAAAAACGGTCCGTGCGCCAGGGCGCATTTTGAAATGGGTTGTCCCTATTCTCTTAATGAGTAATGGGTGTAACGTTCAATAAACCAATCAGAGTGTCATCTCCCATTCCCTTTAAGAGCGAGATGCGCTCGCGCCATGGCGGATTGCTATTTACATGGCAGAATTTGTTGGCGGAAAAGCTGAACGCTTTTCAAGCGAAGAAACCGATCTGCTCGTGCGCGAAGTTAAAGCGGGCTTGCAAATGCAGGCTTTCAAATAGCTCAGCGCGATGAGTCATTTAATATATATGTGTGTGTATTGGCATGATTGTTCAATTAATTAGCCAATTTCGTTCATCATTATAAGTAGTAATAGGCTGAATTGAAAATAGGTAGCCTAATTCTAATACACGCAATGACTATTCATCATTACATTTTTATATTTATATAGCCTACACAATAATATTCTTTTACACTGTAATCCTTTTGTTTTTAATATTTGGCATGTTTGTGTGATGCGCATCCCTGTGTGTAATAAGCAAAGTCAACGCGCACTGTGGACGCGCCCAGAGGCGCGGTTTCTACCAAAAATATTGCGCCATTGACTTTAGACTTTAGACTTCAGCTGTTAACTAGTGTTCAGGCGCTTAAACCTGCAGTTAACTAGTGTTCAGACCTAGTGTTAAACTAGTGTTCAGAACTAGTGTTAAACCTGCAGTTAACTGGTGTTCAGACGCTTAAACCAGCAGTTAACTAGTGTTCAGACGCTTAAACCTGCAGTTAACTAGTGTTCAGATGCCTAAACCTGCAGTTAACTAGTGTTCAGACGCTTAAACCTGCAGTTAACTAGTGTTCAGGCGCTTAAACCTGCAGTTAACTAGTGTTCAGACGCTTAAACCTGCAGTTAACTAGTGTTCAGGCGCTTAAACCTGCAGTTAACTAGTGTTCAGATGCTTAAACCTGCAGTTAACTAGAGTTCAGATGCTTAAACTAGTGTTCAGATGCTTAAACCTGCAGTTAACTAGTGTTCAGATGCTTAAACTAGTGTTCAGGCGCTTAAACCAGTAGTTAACTAGTGTTCAGATGCTTAAACCTGCAGTTAACTAGTGTTCAGATGCTTAAACTAGTGTTCAGACGCTTAAACCTGCAGTTAACTAGTGTTCAGAAGCTTAAACCTGCAGTTAACTAGTGTTCAGGTGCTTAAACCAGCTGTTAACTAGTGTTCAGGCGCTTAAACCTGCAGTTAACTAGTGTTCAGACCTAGTGTTAAACTAGTGTTCAGAACTAGTGTTAAACCTGCAGTTAACTGGTGTTCAGACGCTTAAACCAGCAGTTAACTAGTGTTCAGACGCTTAAACCAGCAGTTAACTAGTGTTCAGATGCCTAAACCTGCAGTTAACTAGTGTTCAGACGCTTAAACCTGCAGTTAACTAGTGTTCAGATGCCTAAACCTGCAGTTAACTAGTGTTCAGGCGCTTAAACCTGCAGTTAACTAGTGTTCAGGCGCTTAAACCTGCAGTTAACTAGTGTTCAGATGCTTAAACCTGCAGTTAACTAGAGTTCAGATGCTTAAACTAGTGTTCAGATGCTTAAACCTGCAGTTAACTAGTGTTCAGATGCTTAAACTAGTGTTCAGGCGCTTAAACCAGTAGTTAACTAGTGTTCAGATGCTTAAACCTGCAGTTAACTAGTGTTCAGATGCTTAAACTAGTGTTCAGACGCTTAAACCTGCAGTTAACTAGTGTTCAGAAGCTTAAACCTGCAGTTAACTAGTGTTCAGGTGCTTAAACCAGCTGTTAACTAGTGTTCAGGCGCTTAAACCTGCAGTTAACTAGTGTTCAGACCTAGTGTTAAACTAGTGTTCAGAACTAGTGTTAAACCTGCAGTTAACTGGTGTTCAGACGCTTAAACCAGCAGTTAACTAGTGTTCAGACGCTTAAACCAGCAGTTAACTAGTGTTCAGATGCCTAAACCTGCAGTTAACTAGTGTTCAGACGCTTAAACCTGCAGTTAACTAGTGTTCAGATGCCTAAACCTGCAGTTAACTAGTGTTCAGGCGCTTAAACCTGCAGTTAACTAGTGTTCAGGCGCTTAAACCTGCAGTTAACTAGTGTTCAGATGCTTAAACCTGCAGTTAACTAGAGTTCAGATGCTTAAACTAGTGTTCAGATGCTTAAACCTGCAGTTAACTAGTGTTCAGATGCTTAAACTAGTGTTCAGGCGCTTAAACCAGTAGTTAACTAGTGTTCAGATGCTTAAACCTGCAGTTAACTAGTGTTCAGATGCTTAAACTAGTGTTCAGGCGCTTAAACCAGTAGTTAACTAGTGTTCAGACGCTTAAACCTGCAGTTAACTAGTGTTCAGATGCTTAAACTAGTGTTCAGACGTTTAAACCTGCAGTTATCTAGTGTTTAGATGCTTAAACTAGTGTTCAGACATTTAAAATGTAATTATTCGAATGATAAAAGTAATATATATATAATACATTTCTGTAAATTAAAAAGTTGTCATTACAGCTGTTGTGTTGTATAATAAGAGTCTCCTGATCGTGTTTCATTAACAGCAGCATGACATCATCATCACTCGATTAGATACGCTTCACTGATGATGTCATGAGCTTCACCCACATTCCTCTGAGTAAATGATTCATTTGAACATTTCCAGAAAGTTCCAGAAATCTCAAACTGGATTATACTTTAAATGATTTTAAATGAGAATCAAACTTTGAACTGTACTAGAGTTCATCCTGGACACACATTCTGTCAGTCACATGAGGATGTTTTTGAATGTTCCTCTCAAAACAGTAGCAGAAGCAACAGGCCATTCAGTGTGACACTAGCGCCTCCCAGTGGACACAGATCAGCACTGCAGCCTTTATTATAGCTGTGAAAAATAATAATATTTACTTAAAAACATATTTTATCTCAGCTACTTGCCAAGGCAACATTTCTCATTTTTGTTTAGTTGAACTTGAAGTGTGTGTGTGTGATGGTCAGGTGATGGACAGCTCGATGCCTCTGATTGGTGAGCACGTGGAGGAGGACCGTCAGCTGATCTGTGATCTGGTCATGAGTAAGATGGCGTTGGCTCTGCTGGGCGTCACCACACCGCAGACGTGCACTAAGGTACCGCACCGCTTTAACCTGACCTGAGGATGAATCTGTGGAGTTGAACTCATCTGTGTGTGTTTGTGTAGACTCAACCCGGACCGCAGACGACTCAACCGAGACGAGCTCCAGGTGCAGCACACATTCCTACAGGAAATAAGACATTATTCCACACAGTAGTGTATAAAGCACTGATTTGATGTAGCTGATCATCAGGTGTGTGTGTAGGTGGTCCTCGCTCGTCTGAGTCGGGTCAAGCGTCGCCCCAGCGCGCCCGATCTGCCACTACCTCGCCCAGTCAGGCCTTCCAGCCCGGTCCGATTCCCTCCAGCGGCGCCGGCTCACAGAAACAACCTGCGCAGCTCAAGTAAGACCCTCATCGTGTGTGTTTGTGTGCGCTCATCAACGTCTCTCCATGTTTAGCTGAAAAAATTTCACCTAAAAACAAAAAAAGAGGCGCATGAACTCAGATCAGTGAGAGCTACAGTCAGTCAGCAACTGAAAGAAACACAACCCTGTGCTGACTGACGGAAAACCAGCTGATGAAAAGATCAAACCCAATATTTGGAAATAATCAGTTAAAAGTTAAACTGATCATTTCACGCATTCTCGTAAACATCACGTGATTGACAGCACTCGCATCATCTGCTCTGGTCATCTCAGATCTGTGTTGATGAATGATCCAGAGTCTCCATCCGTTTCCCATCCCAGCATCCCTTATTTCCCCCTCCTGTCATCAGTGATTCTGAACTGGTGTGTGTCGCTGTTTCTTCCAGTAAATCCCAGTCGCTCACCAACACTTTCAGCGAGACGCTGCGTGGAAACGTCACGGACGACGAGGCCAAAGCAGAAACCATCCGCAGCCTCCGCCAGTCCTTCGCCAGCCTGTTCTCCGACTAACACACACACACACACACACACACACACACTCGTGTTGGTCTGACGTCTGTGTGTGTTTGAGAAGTCAAAGTTCATTCGGTTGTGTCGCATCTTTGTTAATCTGCCGTCAGACAAACGTGTGTGTGAACGAAAGCCTTTGATGTTTTGTTTTTAAGACCTGATGAACCGGCGGCTCTCCAGCAGGGGGCGGGGCCACGAGAGCACCTCCACATGACCTAAAATAACACCACATGACTTAAAAAAGATGAAAAGCAAGATGAAAACTGACATTGTGTTTCACATTTTTTTCCTTTAACAACAATCATATTTATTGAAGGACCAGGGTGCATCTGATGCTCTTGGAAATTAATTGAAATCATTGGAAATTTCTATATATTTCCATTTCTATGTCAAGCTCTAAAATATTTATTATAATATTGAGCAGAAGTTGCTGAAAATGGACATTTAACAATTTTAGAAACAAACAGGAGAGTCGTATAAATTCATTATTGAATCCTGAAGAACATTCAGCTTCTTGAATCTTATGAAATCATTTATTTGTTTTAATTTTTATATGATTTTTAAAAATATTTATTTTTATTAATTAATTAATTTATTTATTTATTTATACATTTATTTATTTTTAGTTATGTTGAACACAAGGAGCAAATCTTGTATAAAGAGGAGTCAGAAGAGTCGAGAGCCGCTGTGATGGTTTGATTTGTGTTCAGTGATTCGCCGTGAATCAAATCGGAGTGAATCGTTCCTGCAGATTCACTCTCTCTTCCAGTCCGAGCGTGTCTAAAGCCATCGTCAGATCTGATGCAAACGTGTATCGAGCAGCAATATTCCCGTGTAGGAATAGAGCTCCGTCTTCCACCTCCGATCAATCTTCCCTTTATGAACTTGAGTTTCTGCCTGTTCTTCTACTCTATTCTCTGGACGTCACGTCTCTGCATGAAAAATGTGCATTTCATTTCATATAAAGCAATGAAGGAGAAGAAAATCCTGGAATTCTTGATTCACTGAAATGAAAAAACACACTATTGTTTAAATCAGTTCGACGAGCCGAACACGTCAAATTCTGATGTTTATGGAAGCCCAAAAAAATCATGCTTTCGTTAACCATAACGTAAATTATGACATAAAAAAGTCGAAATTATGAATACTAAGTCATATTTATGAGATGAAAAATCGCAATTATGAATACTAAGTTATAATGATGATATTAAAAATAAAAATGGTGACTTAAAATGTCAAATATGACATGAATAAAAGTCATAATTTTGACCTTTTATCTCATAATTATGATGTAGTATGCCATCATTTAATTTTATCTCATAATTTAACATTTTGATTTAGTATGTCATAATTGCAACTTTTTATGTTTTCAACTTTTTAACTCATAATTATGACTTAGTATGTCATTTTTTTATTTTTATCTCATAATTTTGACCTTTTATCTCATACGTATGCCATAATTTGATTTTATATAATTTAAATTTATGATTTAGTATGTCATAATTGTGTGCCGTTTTATCTCATGGTTTCAACTTTTTAACTCATAATTATGACTCACAAGTATGTCATTTTTTATTTTTTATCTTAATTTTGACTTTATATCTCATAATTTTGACTTTTTATCTCATTTTCAACTTTTTAACTGATAATTATGATGTAGTATGCCATCATTTGATTTTATCTCATAATTTAACATTTTGATTTGGTATGTCATAATTGCAACTTTTTATGTTTTCAACTTTTTAACTCATAATTATGACTTAGTATGTCATTTGTTAATTTTTATCTCATAATTTTGACTTTTTATCTCATATGTATGCCATAATTTGATTTTATATAATTTAAATTTATGATTTAGTATGTCATAATTGTGTGACGTTTTATCTCATGGTTTCAACTTTTTAACTCATAATTATGACTTAGTATGTCCTAATTTTGACTTTTTATCTCATAATTTTGACTTTATATCTCATTTTCAACAATTTTAACTCAGAATTATAACTTAGTATGTCATCTTTTTATCTCAATTTTGACTTTTTATCTCATAATTATAATTTATCTCATAATCATCATTTGATTTTATCTCATAATTTAACATTTTGATTTAGTATGTCATAATTGTAACTTTTTATGTTTTCAACTTTTCGACTTAGTATGTCATTTTTTATTTTTTATCTCAATTTTGACTTTTTATCTCATAATTTTGACTTTTTATCTCATAATTTCGACTGTCTTAATTAAGATTTATCAAAGCATGATTTTTTTATTATTATATGGTGGTAAAGGGCTTCCATAGATTTAGGTTCAGTTTTCAGTTGATTAATGAATCAGTGAGATTATGTCCATAATTAATATTCAGATTAGTACTGTACAGTGTTGTGTTCAAGCTTATGTTTCTGTTGGGTTTGTTGAAAAGGACCAAACTCTTTCTGTGAAAACTGATTTGCTGTTTTTCTGATGTGCCGTTGGCTTTGTTTTCTCTCAGAATGAAGTGCAGCGAAGCCATAAACTCTCCTGTACAGATTCCTTCCGCTCGTGTCCATCATGTTGAGTTCTGTGGACTGACGTGCCTCCGACAAAATATTAATCAAACGTATTTGAGACTTTGTGATGCTGAAACTTTTTTATGATTCTTTTGATTCATTTCAAACCTCCCTGTAGATCTTTGGCTCAGTGTTGTCGTTGTTGTCGGGAACATTTGCATGAATTGTGAAAGTCTGAGGAACTGAAATCAATAATCAGAGCTTACTGTATGAATGAGAGCAGATGAAACTATGAAATCATCATAAGAAACAAAGAGGACGTGACTCCAGTTCATTTACATTTCACTCAGTGAATCAACATCTGTGGAAGCCCATTTATGACACATAAGAAAAAATCATGCTTTGGTAAATATTAATTATGACATAAAAAGGGACAAAGTCATAATTACAAGGAAAAAAAACATTGAAATGCAATGAAAAAGTCAAAATTATGACAGTCATAATTATCACATACAAAGTCATGATTATGAGATAAAGTCGAAATTATGAGATACAGTCATAATTATGATGTATTAAGTCATAGTTATGAAATAAACAATTTTACACACTAAGACATAATTGTGAGAAAAAAGTCAAAATTATGACTGTGAATTCTGACTTAGTATGTCATAATTATTAGTATGTTATCATTTCAACATTTTATGTCATAATTATGATTTTACACAGCATGTTTCTTTTCTTATGTGGCAGAAATTGACTTCCATAAAAAATAATCATCTAATACTGATGATGAATCTGTCACGTTCTGATGATGTCATGGATCTGGATGAACACACCCTCTCTGATTTACCGCGGTAAATGTGGCATGATCGCCTGTAGTGTTTGTGTTTCTCTCTGTGTGTCTCAATGTGTTACAAACTCTTTTAATTCTGTTTTGATTTGATATTTTATAATCTGTCTCTGATGAACGGAAATGCTATTAAAACAATCGTGTTTAATATGAACTGCTGTAATTGTGCATTAATTGCTCTCTGGGAAATGTGGATGTTTCTTAAAATATTATTTTTATTCATTCAACATTAAGGTTTCAGTTCACAAACAGCTCATGACAGATTGATTTTGTTTTATTTTCATCATAACATTTATTAAATTTCATTTTTTATCATCCTCCACCTCAGTCTCAGAGTAACTCAGTGAGATGATGATGAAGATGATGATGATGAAGAAGAAGATGTGAAGCAGCTCGTGATTCATCTGTGATTATTCAGATGATCACAATAATGAAGCACATAATGAGCAAACATGAGTTGATGTTGTTCTCCTCTGAGCCACTAGATGGCAGCAGCGCATAGATGAAGAATAACACGTGACTGACGTCATACAGCGTCACGCTGAAGAAAACATGAAGCTTATAGTTATTACAAACAACAGATGTTAAACTGTGCTTCTATTTAATACATTTTTGTGAATTATCAAGATCTTTCATGTGTAAGTTTTTCATCTCAAAGGTCAAAGGTGATGTTCATCTGAAGCTTCAGGATTTTGTTTGAGTTTCAGCGTTCAGATTTACTGCAGCTCCTGATTCAGATTCTTCTCGAGCATTCACAGAAACCTTGCGTCTGATAAGAGCCTGTGTGTGTGTGTGTGTGTGTGTGTGTGTGTGTGTGTGTGTGTGTGTGTGTGTGGTTTTTCTCAGTCACCATAGAGAAATGCAAAGTTGAAGTTGAAAACAAGGAAAGGCCTTGGTCACCATGGCAACTGCAATGCCTTAGTAAACACAAAGAGAAAGATGAGAGGGACAAGTGTGTGTGTGTGTGTGTGTGTGTGTGTGTGTGTGTGTGTGTGTGTGTGTGTGTGTGTGTGTGATGGATTCTTGCCACATTTCTTCTCATATATTTTTATTATGTTTGTCAATCATCGCATCAGGTCAGATTTTACCCCAACATCAAAAGAAAACATTATATTTTATAATGAAATTATAGAAATTATATAGAAAAAAATATATATATATTCTAAGAATGTTTTGCTAAACGTTATTTCTGAATGTTCAAAACGCTGTTTTTTTAAAACAGTTTAAAACGTTGTTTCTTGGTTATATGAACGTTAAGGGAACATTCCATTCCATCATTCTTCAAACATTATATAAATGTTACATTTGAATGTTCTCTAAACGTTCTGAAACATTTAAAAACGTCCAACTGAAACATTGTCAGTATAAATAATGTTTTTGTGTTCGTGTTTTGAGAACATTAGACCAGATAACATTGAATGTTCTGTTAACGTTACTTGAACGTTTGTTCAGAACGTTGAGAGAACTTTGCCAGTCTGATCAGTCCCATCATCAGCCAAGTACATACTTTAAAGGTGCAGCATGTAATATTTCTGTCCTCTAGAGGTCACTAGAGGCCTATTCAAAACAAAGGCGAAACAAATGATGCCAAGTTTGAGCGCGGAATCTTGGGACATGTGATCTTCACCTCACAGCCGGTGGAAATAATCGGGATTGGACTCGTGAAGAAATCATATTCATGGATGTGATTATTAACGTTACTGTAGTGTGAAGCAGAGCAGGAGCGAGTGTTGTGGAGCTGAACGAGGAGCTGGAGCGACTGATCAACACACGCCTCACGAGCAGCGGGACTTTTATTATGACACAGTCGCCGGCGCCGCTTCCGGTCATGAGTATGAGGTAACGCAGCTCTGTTTATCATATTAGATACATTTGAGAGTGTTGAAAATTATGTTATAACGTTACTCTGTGCGTTCACCCTGCTGTGAGACACTGTTACACACTGCAGTAAGATAGATCGATTTTACAATATCATATTAAATACTGGATGATTGTGTTGATAAATGGCATGCAATTAATTTTAAAACGTATTGTATGATGGAGAAAATGCTGTATTACTGTTACTAAAAATAAAGCTGCATCTGGTTATGCTATGTTAGCTACTTCACAAAATAGTGTTTTTCTCTGAGGTGTGGTAAAGCATCGCAAAAAATTAGATTTAAACAATAAGGCTAAACGTGTTGAACTATATAACAATAATTAGTTTTCTGTCTATAAATATATCAAAACAGTTGTTCCCTTGTCTATGAAAACATGTAAATATTAAAGCGTCTTTGGTGTTTCCATGGTTTCTACAAAATAAAACCGGAAATCGAGGGTAACGCGGGTATGACGCCACTGACAGGCGACTCCTCACACGTTAAAATTGCAATTTTCTCACGATTTACAAATAGTTGCAAACATTTGGGATATTGTAAGTACTCAAGTGAACAAAATATATAACACTGGCCTAGTGGATTTTGGATATTTTACTGCAAAATTCTTACATATTGCACCTTTAAGTATTTATGATTAAAATCAAAATGACTCAGTGAATCTTTAACTCATATTCCAGCGTCTTCCTGTTCGCTGATCCTCCATTTCCTGTCCGAGAGCTTCATTTCTACTGGATTTGTGCCGCTCGAGTCTCTTGTAATGGAGACTTATAATGTCATCGACTGAAGAATGTTTTTCTCCTTCAGGACATCTCCTCCTCAGTGTTCCAGCACAAACATCTAAACGTTCTTCAAACACTGAGGAGGAACATCATTTTCTGAAAGCGTCTCACGGCGCAGGAAACACACTTTATTTCATGCAGACAGAATTAAAGCTGGTTTCCTGCTGACTGTGTGTGTGTTAATGAAACCGCCGTCGTCTGAGGAAAGGTCAGTGTGTGTGTGTGTGTGTGTGTGTGAATCCTTCAGGAGGATTTCGCTCGGGGCTCTGAGACGAAACACACGCTGAGACGCTGATCATCCTGATCGTTCTCCAGAACAAACATCTAAACATCCTTAAATCAGTCATTTACTGGAGAAGAGTGAGTTTGTGCTGAAAACAACAACAAATATCTGCCAATCATCTCCGTTCAGGGCTGATCTTCTGTGTTCTCCAGGTGAAAGCGTCTCTGATCTTCTGCTGATGTGGTTCGGGTTTGAGTTTTCCAGATGTTTTCTGCTCCAGTTTCTCTCTCTCCTCAACACACACACACACACACACACACACACACACACACACACACACACACACACACACACCATCTGCTGCTCTTCTGTAAGTCTCTTTGGATTGAAGCGTCTGCTAAACGAATGAATGAGTGTGAATGTGTGCAGATGTCCGTGTGGTCAGTGCCGGTCAGTGTGACGCTCGTGAGATCTGAAGTGTTTCGGGCGTCAGCTGAGAGCTGCTGGATTCAGACGACGAGTTTGTGGTGTTTCTATTCTCAGACAGACTGTTGTGTAATTATCCTCTATATGAACACGACACACCCGACAACACACACACACACACACACAACATGTGTGTGTGTGTGTGTTCTGATCTCATCAACACAGTCATTGAGGCAGAAATCCACAGTCAGCAGCAGAAGAAGAAAAACATGTGGACATAATCTATCCTAGAACTGGAGAAATGTGTCTGTTCAGGCCGTTGATCTGATACCATCACACACACACACACACACACACACACACACACACACACACATTCCATGATCGTTTGATGATCCTGACGGTACAGTCAAACACGATCTGAGGCGCTGATATCAGCGTTGGCGTTTCACAGAATCCTTCAGTTCAGCCGTAAGAACAAATAAACAGCTGGAGGCTCGTGGAAAACATCCAGAGAAAACACACGGAGAGCTGGGAAACACTCGTCACATCCCACAGTCTCTGCTCCGCAAAACACCGGCTTCCTCCTCAGCGACAAACACCGAAACACTCAGAAATCAAGATGCATTTCCCTGATCAAAATCAAGTGAGTTTGTGCTGAAAACAAGATCCTGCCAGTCAAAACAGGTTTCATTTAAAGGGAAAAGCGGATCATTTGGGAACACGTTACATTGATTAATGCATTAACTAACAGCAAAACATCTGTATCAGCATTTATTCATCTGTGTTCATGTTAGTTAACTTAGTTCACGTCAGCTATTAAATAATATTAATATGTATCAGACAACTTTTGATTTTAATAATTATCAGAAAATGTTACAATTATTTTAACTAAGATTATATAGAAGAAATCATTTTGACTTTTTGATCTCATACTTAAGATTTACTTTTATTATTTAGATTTTTTTTTGTGACAATTTCAAGTTTTTCATCTCATAATTGTAACTTTTTAGATGAAAAATTTAAATTATGACTTTAATTCTAAATTATGACAATAACTTAAATTTGACATTGTTGTAATTTTAGCTTAAAAAGTCATGCTTATGCCATTAAAAAGTTGAAATTTTGACAATTTGATACTAAGTCAAAATTTTGGCTTAAAAAGTTGAAATTATGCCGTTAAAAAGCAGAGATGACATTCAAAGTCATAATTATGAGAGGAAAAGTGAAAATTATGACTAAAAAAGAAATAATTATGACATAAATTGAAATTATGACACTGATACTAAGTTGAAATTTTGGCTCAAAAAGTGTCAGCTATTAAATAATATTAATATATATCAGACTTTTGATTTTAATAATGTATTAGTAAATGTTGAAATTAATATTAACTAAGATTATATAGAAGCTCATTTTCGCCATATAAGGAAAAAAATCATATTTTGACTTTTTGATCTCATATTTAAGATTTATTTTGTTATAATTTTGAATTTTTATGACAATTTCAAGTTTTTCATCTCATAATTATGACTTTTTAGATTAAATTATGAGATGAAAAATTGAAATAAAAATTTTTAAATTATGACAAAAACTTAAATTTGACATTGTCATAATTTTAGCTTAAAAAGTCATGCTTATGCCATTGAAAATTCAAAATTATGACATTTTGATACTAAGTCAAAATTTTGGCCATTAAAGCAGAGATGATGACATTCAAAGTCATAATTATGAGAGGAAAAGTGAAAATTATGACTAAAAAAGAAATAATTATGACATAAATTGAATTGATGACACTGATACTAAGTTGAAATTTTGGCTCAAAAAGTGTCAGCTATTAAATAATATTAATATGTATCAGATAACTTTTGATTTTAATAATGTATTAGTAAATGTGGAAATAAACATTAACTAAGATTATATAGAAGCCTGAAAAAAAATCACACTTTTGTAAATCATAATTGTCATATTTTGACTTTTTGATCTCATACTTAAGATTTATTTTGTTATAATTTGACTTTTTATGACAATTCCAAGTTTTTCATCTCATAATTATGAGTATGTCATAATTGTATTTTAGCTCAGGTCCATTTAATAATATTAACATTTACAACTTAAAATTAACATTAACTAGTATTAATAAATGCTGTTGTTTGTTAAAGATTCAAGATTCATGTTCACTGATGCACCTCACTGGAGTGTTTTCTCTCAGACTCTGTTGTCAGTTTTCAGCACAAACTCACTTGATTTTGCTGCAGTTTTCAGGGAAACTCATTTCTCCAGTAAATGTCTCTTGATTTAAGAGTGTTTAGACGTTGAGGACGAAGCTGATGTTTTGCAGCTGGTGTTTTAGCTGCTGATCTTGGTCAGCATCTTGTTGATGGCCTGTTTGACGTGTGTGGTGGAGCTGCGGCGGCGGGTCTTGCCCTGGACGGCGCGTCTGCGGCGGATCTCCCTGCACAGCTCGTGAAACGCCTCGGCCACGCCTCCGCCCGTGCCCACCTGATCCGTGCACGCCGAGCACTCGTAGAAGGCGCAGGCCATGTCGGCCGCCAGACGCTCGCCCTCCTCCGTGGCCACCTGCCGGCCGTGCTCCAGATCCGCCTTGTTTCCCAGCAGCACCAGCGGCACGTGTTTGGGCCGCTTGACCTCGTCCAGGAGGCCCTTCAGGGGAGCCACGTCCTCGAAGCTCCCGCGGTCCGTGATGTCATAGACCAGGATGAAGCCGTCGCCCCAGCGCATGTGACCCTCCTTCTGCAGGACGTCCTCCTGAGGAGCACAAGCATGGTCATGTGACCGGCGGGTGTGGCCGACAACTATAGCGCCAACCATGAAGATATAGTTTCAAAAATCCCTCGTGATGTAAAAGATTAGCAGAAAAACTCATGCTTGATAAATCATAATTACAACATTCTAGTTCATAATTATGAGATAAGTCTAAATTATGAAACGAAGTCTAAATTATGAAACGAAGTCTAAATTATGAAACAAAGTCTAAATTATGAAACGAAAAGTCAAAATTATGAAGTGAAAAGTCAAAATTATGACTTAAAAAGGTAAATATATGACATATAAGTCATAATTATAAAATAAAAAGTGAAAGACATGACTAAAAAGTAATGATTATAACATAAAAAGTGTTTAAAGAAATTATGATGATACTAAGTAAAATTTTGGCTTTAAATTATCCCACAAAAATGTTGAAATTATAACATCCCAGGTCATAATTATGAATCAAAAGTTGTAATTATGACTTAAAAAAATGACTTAAAAAGTCATAATTATGACATGAAAAGTGAAAATTATGACTAAAAAAGTAATAATTATGATGAAAAGTTTAAATTATGATACTAAGTAGAAATTTTGGCTTAAAAGTCGAAATTACACCATTAAAAATGTCGAAATTATAACATCCTACGTCAAAATTATGAAATGAAAAGTCAAAATAATTACTTAAAAATTCAAAATCATGACAATTATACTATGCAAGTCATAAATTTGGCTTAACAAGTCACAATGCCATAAAAAGTTGAAATTATGAAACTATAATTATAACATACTAAGTAATAATTAGATACAAAGTTGAAATTATGAGAAAATTTGGAATAATTATATTAAATATTACATAAATTTGACATTAAAAATTATGACAGTCAAAATTGACTTAAAAAATGGCATAATTATGACAAAAATTTTAAATTATGACATGACACTAAGTTGAAATTTTGGCTTAAAAAAGCTGAAATTATGACTTAAAAGTCACGATTATAACATTAAAAGCTGAAATTATGATATCATAAATGATAAATTATAATTATGAAGACTATCTCATAATTTCAACTTCTGATCTCATTATGTGGCAGAAACAGGCTGATGTAGATGAAATGTTGCTCTCCAATAATCTATAAATGTTTTATTGATCAAATTTGACCCTGAGTAGATTTACTATATCGATAAATGTGTTGATCAGTATCCACCGCTGATGATGTGTGTGTGTGTGTGTGTGTGAGTGTGTGTGTGTGTGTGTGTGTGTGTGTGAGTGAGACGGCACCTGTCCGGCTGTGTCCAGAATCTCCATGCTGACCGTCTCGTCGTCAATAACGGCCTGATGGCGGTAGGTGGACTCTGAGAGAGACGCAGGTGTGTTAGAACATGATCTACAGGCAGAGTCTCTGTTTATTACAAATGATCATCATTACTGTGTTAAACTCATGTTCTGCTAATCTTGAATCAGAATATCTTCCTCTTTCAGCATCTCTTCTCTGATGACGAGGGCGGGGCAACCTGTCACTCACATGAGATCCACCAATAGCAAACCACAACCATCCAATCAATTCCCCACAGACAGAATCAAGCCCCGCCCTACATTTGTTCTTGTTTGCGAAGCGTTTAACTCGATATACGGCACTATAGAGAAGAAAAGACTGTAATATGTTTAGTTAGAATCTATCGGGATGAACTCGATTCCAAACGTTCAGAATCACTCGATTCCTCTGAAGATTCAAATGCAGAGTCAATTCCAACATTTCTGGAATTTCTGGAACTGGAGCATGTTGTGCTTTGACCCAGGTGCACTGTGGGACATAAACTGGCTCCGTATTAGACTATACATCACCACTTCCATTTCTGGCTGCTGCTAAAGTTGCCAGGACACGATCACATGCTAAACCCGTCACACACACACTCGCTGTGACTGCGCGCCATCTGTGTGTGTGTGTGTGTGTGTGGATTGACGTCCTGGACAGAGACTCAGCAGTGAATGAAAGTGTTTATGAATGTTTCTCCGGCACGTCGAGTCCAAATGTCTGCTGACTCTCAGCCAGAGTTTAATTCACTCACGAATGCTTGAATGTCATTTGACCCTCCTGATGTGAACACAAACAACTCAAACCCTCAATGCTTTAAAGCGCCCCTTTATGCTATTTTAAAGTCTCCTAATGTTGTTTAGTCTCCTGCAACAGGTTTACATTCATCCAAGATTGAAAAACACTGTAATTTCCTCATAATATCCACTGCAGCATCACTTCATTTCTCTGAAACGCTTCGTTCGAAGATTCGGTCTCTCTAAACCCCGCCTCTCTGAGAGCTGCTCTGCTCTGATTGGTCAGAATGCAAACGCTCTGAATCTCAGCTCTTGATTCACAGCGATTCGAACAGAATCAGTTTAACCGTATCAATCTCATCACAGTGGATTTGCTTTGGTCTTCTCAACACGAACAACACGAACCAAACTCTTCCGGTCTCAGAGACGACTACAGCGATTGAGGGCGGGGCAAAGAGATGCTGTTCAGCCAATGAGGATCATACATTAATCCTTTATACCTGAAAACAGCTTGATTTCTATTCAACTCCAGTAAACTCTGGTTTTATCTGAGGACTCGACTGAATCTGTTCTTTATTTAGACGTCTCTGGCGGTGAATTCAATTAGGTTTGATGGGTAAGAATGTGCAGATGAATGGAGAGTGTGTTTATAAAACAGACCTTTTCATCCATTTCTATTCTATATTCACTCACATGACCTTCTGCGCCTCATTATTTCACTCACTTCAAAGACGCTTATTGTGACTCCTAAAGTCTGTCCTGAGTTTGCAGAGGTCAGAGGTCAACCGTGATGAGGTCACGAACATGAACGTCAAAGAGCGGAGCAACACGCTGAAAAACATCATGTTCTTCCTCAGAGTTTCTGCCTCGTTTTCCTTTACAAATATTTAAACATTCTTAAATCAAGATTAATTTCCTGGAGAAGAAAAATGACTGAAGATATTCAGAAAAATTCATCAAAATGAAGTTTGTGCTTGAAACAAGAACAAATATCTGCCAGTGAAGTCAGAGAATTAATCTTGTTTTTCCTTTGAATTAAGATTATTTTTCTGACCCCATTTCTTCTTATTTTAAGCACAAATTTGCTTAATTCATATTTATTAAATGTAATTTAATTGATTTAAGAATGTTTAGATATTTGTACAGCAACCAATCACAGTTTGCTTCATCATGTGACACGACAGAATATCTTCTCTGATGATGAGGGCGGGGCAACCTGTCACTCACATGAGATCCACCAATAGCAAACCACAACCATCCAATCAAGCCCCGCCCTACATTTGTTCTTGTTTGCGAGGCCGTTTCACTCAGATATACGGCACTATAGAGAAGAAAAGACTGTACTGGTGTGTGTTTCTCACCGAGCGTAGGGTCGTACTCCCAGATGAAACGCTTCGTCAGGAACCGAACCACCAGAGCTGCAGAGAGAGAGAGAAACCATGAATGTGAAACACATCACAAGTACTTAAAGGGTTAGTTCACCCAAAGATGAAAATAATGTCATCGATTACTCTCCCTCATGTCGTTCCACACCCGTAAGACCTTCGTTCATCTTCAGAACACAAATTAAGATATTTTTGATGAAATCCAATGGCTCAGTGAGGCCTGAGCAATGACATTTCCTCTCTCAAGATCCATTAATGTACTAAAAACATATTTAAATCAGTTCATGTGAGTACAGTGGTTCAATATTAATATTATAAAGCCACGAGAATATTTTTGGTGCGCCAAAAAAACAAAATAACGACTTATATAGTGATGGCCGATTTCAAAACACTGCTTCAGGAAGCTTCGGAGCGTTATGAATCTTTTGTGTCGAATCATGATTCGGATCGCGTGTCAAACTGCTGAAATCACGTGACTTTGGTGCTCCGAACCGCTGATTCGACACAAAAGATTCATAACGCTCCGAAGCTTCCTGAAGCAGTGTTTTGAAATCGGCCATCACTAAATAAGTCCTTATTTTGTTTTTTTGGCGCACCAAAAATATTCTCGTGGCTTTATAATATTAATACTGAACCACTGTACTCACATGAACTGATTTAAATATGTTTTTAGTACATTAATGGATCTTGAGAGAGGAAATGTCATTGCTCAGGCCTCACTGAGCCATCGGATTTCATCAGAAATATCTTAATTTGTGTTCTGAAGATGAACGAAGGTCTTACGGGTGTGGAGGGTGAGTAATTAATGACAGAATTTTCATTTTTGAGTGAACTAACCCTTTAATATTTAAAGATCAAATAACTTTGAACGAACGTTCTATTTACGTTTGTTCATAACATTGAGAGAACCTTGCCAGAACGTTCCCTGTTAGCTGGGCGATCTGTTTGAATCACTTCTGTAAAAAAGCAACTACATATTTTCCGTTTTACCTCAGAAAGGTGAATTACGTGAATAAAAACAAATCTTAATATCTTCAGTAAATATCTTGATTCAAGAATGTTTAGATATTTGTGCTGGAAAACCAGAAACACACTCCTGACGCAGATGTGTGCAGTGAATCCGGCTCCTGGAGGAGAGGATCACGCGTGTCTGATATAATGAGTGTGTGTGGGAGCGGGTGCCCTCCTTCAGGTCCTCTCGTCTCGCAGAACAGAAATAGCGGCGGCGGTGAATTCTCTCTGCGGTGTTTTCAAAATGGAAATAAAGGCGTGAGCGTGAATCCACTTCCTCTGGAGTCTTACGTAAAGCTTCTCAGATTTCATCTGGTTCCACTTAAAGCGCCTGTTGTTCAGAAACACCTTCCACTGCTTCATATTTGACTCCTGATGAAACATCTGCTGACAGCTGGAGCGCTGCGATGATTGATGACTGCAGGAGACCAACAGTGTGTGTGTGTGTGTGTGTGTGTGTGTGTTCTTCCTCAGTATTTTTGTCTTTATGTTCTATATTGTAAATCATGATATAGGAACAACGCTTCAGAATATAGATATGAATAAAACAGTGTTTTGCCTGTAGTGAATGCATTAAATGTGTCGTTTTACAGCATCTCCAGTGTTCGTCTCTGATCACGTGTCGACGCACCGCACCGACTGTGCCGTTTATCATCCCACTCTATTAACTTCCTGTCCAGCACAACGAGCAACGACACACGGCATCTGAGCCAGCCTGTGTGTGTGTGTGTGTGTGTGTGTGTGTGTGTTTCAGGTCTGATCCCGAGGGTCGTAACAGGAAGAGAGTAACGCAGCTGTGCTGTTTGTCTTGTGTTCAGTGAGTTTGACTGTGTGTGAATCAGATTCCAGTGTTTCTGTCTCAAATATCTAAACATTCTTCAATCAAGATACATTTACTGGAGAAGAGAAATGGCTTCAGCACATATTCTGGGGTGCGTTTCCCAAAAGCATCGTTAGCCAACTAACATCGCAAGTTCCGTCGTTACTTACAGTTCAACGATTCGGTGTTTCCCGAAACCATCGTTCAAACCAACATTCGCAAAATGTATCGCAAACTTGTGTGTTTGGAGCGACAGCTTAGAAGAAGAGTTTCCTGTTTTTGTGACATGTGGACTTAATAAATCGTAATCGCAAAATGTATATATTTTATTTCTTATGAATACAAATGTCATTTATAGATTTTTGTTTGTCAAGAGATTGAAAGCACCGTTTTTGGAGAGTGCGCATGCACAAGCATTTGATTCAATCTGGAAATAAAGCAAAATAACTGAGGAAAATGAGAATTAGTCCTCTAATGCCGTGTCTGTAATTTATAGCAAAAAATCTAGCATTAATTCGATCTCAAACACATTCATTTAAAGAAGTTATTTCTCACCACATGCGACTAACGACAGGTTTGCGACAATACGGTTTGTGACTAGCTAGTTAATTTGTTCAACGATGCATCGTACTATAATAGTTCAGCAGCGAGTTACATCATTGTTCGGGAAACACACCCCTGTTTAGTTCCTGTATCTATGAAGCCCCTCCTTCTGAAAAGCACAATGTGCTCTGATTGGTCGGCTGAAGCAGTGTGTTGTGATTGGTGTTTGGGAAATGTCCCGCCCCTTACCATAACTGCCAGTTTCGACACGCTACTAACTAACTCAAGCAGGCCCCGCCCCTTTATTCTGCGCATTAATTATTTAAATGAGGAATATTGTGAAGAAAACTCAAGATGGAGGCGTTTTTCACTTGCACTTTGTGTGCTTTGGAACTTTGGAATTTTAGCAGATGTTCCAATTTTTTCGGTCCAGTGATGTTGATGACATCATCTCACCCTCAGGGGCGTGGCTTTAGAACGAGAACGCCCCTCATCTTAAAAACAGCTACAAGTATCAGGTCATATTTCTGAACTCTTTCAGCGTGTGTCTTTGAGTCATACAGATTCTCCTGTACAGTGTGGTTTTGTTTATCATCCTAAAATATACTTTCTTTGTAGGACACAGAAGAATGAAAACTGACGGTTCTGAACGCCTGTTAACCTTCAGTAAAGCAGTCGCAGTTATGAATCATCTTCTCAAATCCCATTCAGAGCATTTTTGCATCAGGTGTGCAGGAATAGAGCAGATATTCTGACTCATGAAGATCATTGGCAGATATTTGTTCTTGTTTTAAGCACAAACTCACTGAATTTTTCCATAAACAAGTCTTAATATCTTCAATCATTTCTCTTCTCTTTCTTGATTTAAGAACGTTTAGAAATATTTGTGCAGAAACACTCTTTCTTGAAAATATTGTCACTGATAAATCATAATAAGAGCAGGAACGTGAATCAAGAGATGCCAGTCATCATGTTCTCGTGTCTGTCAGTCAAACACATCATCATCATCATCATCATCATCATCATCAGTGGAGATGGAGATGATCTGGATTCACTTTCCACTGAATGCAGCTGGACAGAATCAGTTATTCTCTCAGTTTCACACGAAACACAGAATAGAAGGACTGCATCAATCCCAGCATGCCCGATAAAGAGATCAATTCGAGCCGGGGGTCTGAACACAGACGGATGTGTCTCTGTGATCGATCAGTGCTGTTAACCGTCAACGAAAGCCACAAATCACAGAAACGTCTTTCCTCCGGTGCGGACGGCAGATACGGAGGATGACTGATTCAAAGTCAGCGAGTCTGAATCATAATATTTACGGCGACATCTGTGTTCCTAATGCTCTGTTTGTCCGAGCGTCTGTTCGGAGCGTAAACAGATTTCCCCAGTCACTTCCTCTCGCTGAAGGTCACCAGCCTCTGTGTCCCGCAGAAGCCCTCTCACTGGCGGACGCTCTCCCGCGCACGTTCTTGCTCCGCTTTAAACACGCGCCGTCATATCTGCCTGTATTTGATGTGTTTAATTAGCAGCTGCTGTTTCATAATCTACATCATTCAGCCAGAGCAAAATTGCCTCCGTTTGCCCTCGACTCTCATTCACGAAATAATTATACACCAACAACACCATCATGGTCTATTTTAACTGTCCGCATACAGCTCATCTGGACATTAATTTCAACTGTTTCTGCCATTCAAAACCTTCAATATTGACTAAAGCACTGAAATATAATCATGCAATAAGAGATTTGAGAAGTTTCTTCCTTAGTATTTTTGTCTTAATTTTGACTAAACAAGAAGTCATTTTGCTTCTCCAGTAAATATATCTTGATTTAAGAATGTTTTGTGCTGGAAAACAAGACAGCAACACCGAGGAAGAACATCGTTTTTTTTTTGCAGTGAAACGCATCTACTAATTACGACTTTGACGGCATGTGAAGGCACTACAGTCTGCATCGCTTCAATATAGATTCATTTGATCTCGCCGAGCCTCATTATGCAGATATCAGAGCCTGATCGAATTAATTAGTGTCATTAAGGCAATGAGCTGCTGAATGAAGCACACGCGTGTGACGGTCGTGTTTATATGAAACTAAACTGGCCGTGATTCTGTTAAATCACTGTCAATCTGATCTCAACCTGAAGAAAGCACAGATGCACAAACGCTCTCTCAGATGATCTGATTAAACACTCGTTTACGCAGCAGCAGCTCGTCCGTCTCTCAGCGCTTTACAAACACCAGCACAATAGCAGAAGAATGGAGCACATTCACATGAAGGACCCTAAGTAGGGCGCTTCAGCAGCTCCAGTTTCACACGCTATAGTGTAAAAGACACGGCTCGCAGACGTCAGAGCGCTCGCAGCGGTCCTGCTTTCCCACACACACCTCGAGATCATGATCTTCAGCGAACCGCACGATAAAGTCGCCGTCACACGTGTGTTTGATCAGCTCAGACCTAACTAACTTCTGTCTGTCAGAGGTTTTAACAGGGAATGTTCTCAGAACGTTCTGCCAAAGTTATGAACAATAATTCTCATATTTCTAGGGGATAGAATATACAGTTTGTACAGTAAAATAATCATTACGTCTATGGAAAGTATGAAAAACCCAATATGTGTGTGTGAGAGGGAGAGTGAGTGTGTGTAGCTCATTGAAGCACATATTCAACACATGCAACAGGCACATCTACGGTCCATTTACAGGACTTATTTTTTATTTAAGGATAAAGCATAGGTAAGTGTTCTCAACAGACGTCTTATTAGTGTTGTGAGCGCACTAATGGATGTGTGGGTGTGGATGACTCACATCACCTGAACATGACAGAAAACACTCGTAAACAAACACTCGGTATGTGTGGGCTGCATGTATTTATTGTATTTCTATTTCCTTTCAGAGGTGAGCGGCGCTGACGTCCTGTTCCATTAGAGACAAACGCTGAGGATAATACGCACTTTATAAATCTGTAAAGCGAGCGCCGGACACACGCAATGCTCTAAAAATACCCAGTGTAACACAGTTCGTATATACGGGAAGAAGAAGGCGGGAACCGGTGAACGTTCAACAAAACTTTAATTCAAAATAATCAAAGAACAAAACGAAAGCAATGCCGGCAGACCCTCGCAGATAAATAAATAGAAAATAATATCCAGGCCTGGTCCTCTCTCGTCCTTCACTGTCGTCGCTCCTCCTTTTATGCTCCCGGAGCTCCTCCGTGAGAGACTCAAGGCCGGTGCGCCTCCCAGGTGATGCTCGTTATCACTTGCGCCGTTCCCTCACGGCTCTCGCCCGCCCTGGTCGCCACACCCAGCATCCTCTCACTCTGGACACAACACAGCTCAAGCTGACCGAGAATCGCCCACTCAGACAGGAAGAGTTTGAATGACATGTGAAGCAATCAATCAGAGTTTGTTTGGTTTTCATGCAGCATTCACACTGCAAAACATGAGGATCCTTATTGAGGGAACTTGCGCCGTGTCAATGATGGCACTTTGGGGAATGGTCGTTGGTCATTATTATTCATTGATTGTGGGACTTGCTGCTATGGGATGATGCCCTGGGTCGAAGGGACGCTTGCTGCCTATATCTCCCCTGACCCTGCGGCATCCCTAAAAACCCTTACGTTACACACCAAGCCAGTTCGTACTACATCTTCGCTGGAGGGTAAGGTGTATATGGCAGCAGGTCATATATTGCCTACATATCATGGCAGTACTTCAAGCATACCAGGCCAACCTTGACGAGGGCCAAGGTGTGGGACCCGACGCTATTAAAGAGCTGCATCGGGCTACTGATCTTTCTGTGTCACCAAAGAGACGGCTTGTGCTATCGGCCGCTCAATGGCAGCCATGGTGGCAACGGAGAGGCACTTTTGGTTCATCTCAGGCATCAAGGAGAGGGATAAAGCTTTCCTTCTTGATTCCCCGCTATCTGGTCTTTTCTGCGACACTGTCAGCTCGGTCGTCAAGAGATTTCAGGAGGCGAAGAAACAATCAGTTGTGTTTCAAAGGTTCATCCGTCGTCATCAAAGAGCCCAGTTCCTCATACAGACAACAACAAAAAGAGAGCATTGCACCTCGAGCCCCTCCTCAGAGAGCCTGGGAATCGAGACAATGCTCTCGCCCGAAGCCAACGCAAGAGAAGACAGATCTGAGGAACGTTGTTCTCTAGAAGAAGGCTTCGGGAAAGCCCTGACAACCAGCTTGGGCCTCTGAGGGTTCCCCCTCCCGAGAAAGCGCAGTACACCTGCTCCTTTGCGGAGCCCTCAGGAAATTGATTTGTTAACCCCGCCGCCATCGGCACTTTGGGGCAGTTTCCATCAGTTTCCATCGAACCTCAACCGCATTGTCCGCCCGAAAACGTTGTGGTCATGGGGGTTCGCCTCTCTTAAGGAGGCCAGTAGAAATATCTTGCTGCAAAATCCCTTCAGGATACCGATATCACACCAAGTCCCGAGGAATAGATTTCCTTGAAGCCTGGCAAAATCTACCCAATGTATCTCAATGGATTATCGACACAGTTCAAAAAGGGTACAGACTTCAGTTCGGGTCCCACCCACCGAAGTTCAATGGGGTTTTACCCACTGTTGTGGGCCTCAAGCAGGCTCAGGTTATGGAACAAGAGGTTCGAGGTCTTGTGAAGGAGGCCATAGAAAGAATTCCTCCCACAGAGAGAAACACCGGGTTCTACAGCCGGTATTTTAAAGTGCTGTAGAAGGATGGCGGTCTGCGTCCTATTATAGATCTTCCACAATTTAACCGTTCTCTGAGGAGATTCAGGTTCAAAATGTTTACCCGTTCCTCTCATCGTGAGCCAAATCAAGTCCCGAGGACTGGTTTGTCACAATAGATCTGAAGGATGCATATTTCCACGTATCCATCCTTCCACAGCACAGGAAGTTCCTGAGGTTCGTTTTCATGTAATGCATGAATGCAGCTCTGACCCCTCTAAGACTTCAGGGCATCAAGTGTTCTCAGTTATATAGATTACTGGTTGATACTAGCTCAGTCTCAGGACTTGGCGACGTGGCATCGAGATGTCATGCTCGACCACATTAGGTGCTTGGGGTTGAGACTCACTCCAAAAAACAACCTTTTTGGGAGTAGTATGGGATTCACTTACGATGCTGGCACAACTGTCTCCTGCACGTATTGAATCGATTCTGGCAACAGTGACCAGAATCAAGCTAGGCCAGTACATCACTGTCAAACAGTATCAGAGACTGTTAGGGCTCATAGCAGCAGCGTCCAACGTGATACCTTTTGGCCTATTGTACATGAGAACCCTGCAGTGGTGGGTTGCCCTAGAGGCAACCCGTATCGCATGATCAAGGTTACTCACAGATGCCTTCGTTCCTTGATCATGTTTAAGAAGCCTTGGTTCCTGTCCCAAGGCCCAGTGTTCGGAGCATCCTGTCATCGCAAGATCGTGTCAACAGATGTGTCCAATGTTGGGTGAGGCGCGGTCATGGAAGGCCGCTCAGTTCAAGGTCTTTGGAGGGAACATCATCTCCTTTGGCACATAAATTGCCTAGAGATGTTGGCAGTTTTGCTAGCTCTGAAACATTTCCTTGTCCATCATTCTAATTCAAACAGACAATATGTCGGTGGTCTCTTACATCAACCACCAAGGAGGTCTTGAGGTCGTGTCCTCTGTACAGACTGGTGCATCAGATCCTCCTATGGTCCCTAGGAAAATTGCTCTTGCTGAGAGCAATGTACATCCCAGGGTATCTGAATGGAGGAGCAGACATCCTGTCGAGGCAGGGACTGAGGCCCAGGGAATGGAGACTACATCCAGAACTGGTGGAGCTCGTTTAGAGAAAGTTCAGTCGAACAGAGGTTGACCTGTTTGCGGCTCAGGAGAAAACACATTGCCCATTGTGGTTCTCCCTCTCACACCCAGCTCCACTAGGATTAGGTGCCATGGTACAAATGTGGCCAAGGCTTCTTCTGTATGCATTTCCCCCGATCACTCTTCTCCTGGGAGTTCTACAGAGAGTCCGGGGTGTGTTTGCTCCTGGTAGCCCCGTTCTGGCCGGCCCGAGTCTGGTTCCTGGATCTCATAGTCCTTTTAGATGGTCTCCAGTGGGAGATTCTGATCAGGAGGGACCTTCTAACACAGGCCAGGGGCATGATATATCACCCTTGGCCAGAGGGATGGAACCTTTGGGTCTGGTCCCTGAGGGGGATCAGTTCATGAATGAAGGTCTTTCGGCTCAGGTCATGGAGACCATTCTCAATTCTAGAGCTTTTCTAGAATTCTAGAGAGTTTTCACTTTATGGTGCAGAGAACGTGAACTGGATCCAGTTAACTGAACAATGGCTTCAGTGCTGGAGTTCCTTCAAGACCGTTTCTCTGCCGGTCTTACCTCATCCACACTTAAGGTCTACATGGTAGCCATAGTTGCCTTCCACACACCGTCAAGTGGTGGATCTCTGTGAAGCACAAATTGATCGCTCATTTCCTTCGTGGCACTCGAAGACTCATGCCTACGGGCTCAAGCCAGGGTTCCAGCCTGGGACCAGGCAGAGGTATTGGAAGGGTTGTCCCTGGCACCCTTTGGACCTTTGGATGCTGCCCCCATCAGGTTCATCACCCTTAAACGGTTAGTTCACCCAAAAATGAAAATCGAAGCATAATGAATCAGCGTATCGAATCATGATTCGGATCGTGTGTCAAACCGCCAAACTGCTAAAATCACGTGACTTTGGCGCTCCGAACCGCTGATTTGACACAAAAGATTCATAACGCTCCGAAGCTTCCTGAAGCAGTGTTTTGAAATCGACCATCACTATATAAGTCGTTATTTTGTTTTTTTGGCGTACCAAAAATATTCTCGTGGCTTTATAATATTAATATTGAACCACTGTACTCACATGAACTGATTTAAATATGTTTTTAGTACATTAATGGATCTTGAGAGAGGAAATGTCATTGCTGGCTATGCAGGCCTCACTGAGCCATCGGATTTCATCAAAAATATCTTAATAAATAACCCTTTAAGATGGCATTTCTGCTCACTATAACCTCTCTCAAAAGAATCAGAGATCTGCAGGCCCTTTCGGTCACCTCCAGGCAGAGTTAAAGCTAGTTTGAAGGCGTTCCCTAAAGCATCATCATTGACGGAGTGTCTCGTTCCCTTCTCAGGGAACAGGGGTTACAGTCGTAACCCAAGACGTTCTTCCTCAGTGTTTTAGTCTCATTTTACATCACAAATATCTAAACATTCTTAAATCAAGATACATTTACTGGAGAAGAATTACACACACACACACACACACACACTCTCTCTCTCTCTCACACACACACACACACACACACACTCAGCAGGTTAGGGTTCAGTCTGTGACTCATGAGTGTCATTATTCTGGTCATTATCTGAACAGCAGCTCTTCAGTATGTAGATTCACCTACTCACACATCACACACTTGGCAAAAACAAAAAAAGACAAAAAAAAATCATGCTTCCTTTTGCTTCTTAAATATATCTTGTTTTAAGGATGTTTAAATAATTGCATTGGAAAACAAGACAAATAATAGAGTAAGAACGTCATATTCAGTGTAGGTCACATTTATTAAATCAGACCTGAAGCTCCGCGGGTTCATCACGCGTGTTATCTTTAGCGTGTCCTCACGTCAAAGAACACTGCTGAAAATCACGTCTAATTTCACTGCCGCTCAGACGTTCAATTTCCTGAGCGAGATGTCAGCCGCTGCCGTGAATAACAGCATAATGGATTCGTTTTGAAATGCTTCGCTCTGCTTTTGTCTCTGTGTGACGTTCATGAACAGAGTATGTGAGTGTTTGTTGGTGTGTGTGTGTGTGTGTGTCAGTCTCCTGATATGTATGAAGTCTCTTCTGGTGGTCTGCTGGTTCAGTGTGAATCGCTCCTCAGCAGCTTCTTCATCACGTTTTCAGGACAGATTAACCAGCGTAACACAAACAATCACATTTTTTCCGAGCTCTTCAGCCCATAAAGACTCAGACTGACCTGAACTGCACTCGCAGTTAATGCAAAAATGTGAATGACGCTTGAGGTAATTCATTTCAGATAAAACCGCCCCAAAATGGTGCTTAAAATAACACAGTCGGACCCAAAAAAGCTAATAATAATGCAGACTCTCATTCCAACACAGTCCAACACTGCAAAAAATGTATTTCTGTCTTGTTTTCCAGCACAAATATCTCAATGTTACTGGAGAGGCAAAATGACTGAAGATATTTGAAGCTCACTGATTGGCTAACGAACTGGATACGGTTGCCATGGCACCTGCCAAACCATTCATACTGTACAGGTATGAGTGTGACACAAACACACACTTCTGTTCCTCTGTTTCTGATGTGTTTCAGCACAGTCTTCGGACTCTCATCTCATTTATGACCCTCGATTTGTGTTTCAGCCGAACGTCTTCAGATGAGTCAGCAGTTCTCATCCAGTACGAACACACAGATCACATCATGTGATGAGAGCAGGAGATATCTTCAGGTTGTGCAGATCACACCGTATTCGTTCATTCATCAGCGAATTGTTTCTGACTCTCACCTGACTTCCCCACTCCTGCTCTGCCGAACACGGCCAGCTTCACCTCTGGACTCTTCGCCATGACAACACAAGCAGAACGAGCCAATCACAGAGCTGATAGAGTCACCGTGGCGACGTCGTCATCTCCACCTGAAACAGATGTAAAACGGCAGATCTTCAGTATAAACGATCCGTTTAATTCACCAGAACTAAACATTCAGAAATATGTGATCTGTTATGAAATATTTCATCTCTGTGTGGCTGTTTATGAGCGTTTGACACGTGATGAAGACATTCATACAACAACACTGATAAAATGATATTCTTCCTCAGTGTTTTAGTCTCGTTTTCCAGCACAAACATCTAAACATTCTTAAATCAAGATACATTTACTGGAGAAGAAAAATGACTGAAGATATCAACAAAAATTCATCAAAATGAAGTGAATTAAAACAAGAACAAATATCTGCCAAATACACCTTTGTCCTTTTGAATTAAGACTCCACTGCCAGATATTTGTTCTTGTTTTAAGCACAAACTCACTTTTCATTTTGATAATTTTTTCAGTCTTAATATCTTCAGTCATTTTTCTTCTCCAGTAAATGTATCTTGATTTAAGAATGCTTAGATATATTTGTGCTGGAAAACAAGACAGAAAGACTGAGGAAGAACGTGACATGAACAATGTGAAGATCACGGGTTTGATTCCCAGACGATATCAAGATCACATGACTGAAGAACGTTTGTCAAAATCAGCGAGTGTCCGTCAGTCTTTCTGTGGTTGATCTCTAACGTCCTGCTGCTTAAAATTCATAAACTAAATGCTTCAAACATCAGTCTGTGCGCATCTTAAATTATATTAACAACCCAGATAACAGAGAACGTTCTCTCAACGTTATGAACTAACATTCTTCCAGTAACATTCATTCAAAGTTATTTGGTGTTTAATAATGTTCTCAAAACGTTAGCACAAAAAGATCATTCATGGAACGTTTTTTCTGAAACATTTTAGTTCGTCTAACATTTTTTAAACATTTCTACTTGTTTCAGAACGTTCAGAGAACTTTCAAAAGTAACGTTCCCATAATGTTTGAAGAATGATACAATGGAATGTTCCCTCAACGTTCACCAAACCAAGAAACAACGTTTTTGAAACACTCAAACATTAGAAGATATTTTTCTTCGCTGAAGTTGTGCACAGGGTGATTATCATTAATGAAAACTATTAAAACATTTTTAGTTAATTTAAAGGTGCAATATGTAATATTTTCTGTCCGCTAGAGGTCTTTTCAAAACAAAGGCGAAACAAATGACGCCAAGTTTGAGCGCAGAATCTTGGGACATGTGATCTTCACCTCACAGCCGGTGGAAATAATCAGGATTGGACTCAGGAAGAAATCATGTTCATGGATGTGATTATTAACGTTACTGTAGTGTGAAGCAGAGCAGGAGCGAGTGTTGTGGAGCTGAACGAGGAGCTGGAGCGATTGATCAACACACGCCTCACGAGCAGCGGGACTTTTATTATGACACAGTCGCCGGCGCCGCTTCCGCTTTTCCGGTCATGAGTATGAGGTAACGCAGCTCTGTTTATCATATTAGATACATTTGAGAGTGTTGAAAATGATGTTATAACGTTACTCTGTGCGTTTGCTCGGCGGCTGTTGTGAGACACTGTTACACACTGCAGTAAGAGAGATCGATTTTACAATATCATATTAAATGCTGGATGATTGTGTTGATAAATGGCATGCAATTAATTTTAAAACGTATTGTATGATGGAGAAAATGCTGTATTACTGTTACTAAAAATAAAGCTGCATCTGATTATGCTATGTTAGCTACTTCACAAAATAGTGTTTTTCTCTGAGGTGTGGTAAAGCATCGCAAAAAAATCAAGAAAATTAGATTTAAACAATAAGACTAAACGTGTTGAGCTATATAACAATAATTAGTTTTCTGTCTATAAATATATCAAAACAGTTGTTCCCTTGTCTATTAAAACATGTAAATATTACAGCGTCTTTGGTGTTTTCATGGTTTCTACAAAATAAAACCGGAAATCGAGGGTAACGCGGGTATGACGCAATTGACTCCTCACACGTTAAAATTGCAATTTTCTCACGATTTACAAATAGTTGCAAACATTTGGGATATTGTAAGTACTCAAGAAAACAAAATATATAACACTGGCCTAGTGGTTTTTGGATATTTTACTGCAAAAATATTACATATTGCACCTTTAAATAAAGCTGAAATAAAATTAAAATTAAACTTATTTTATTTCAGCTTCCAAGGAAACATTTCTCATTTTTATTTAGTTTAACTAAACTGAAATAAACATGAATTAAAACTATATAGACATATATTTTCACTGCAAAAAAAAATGCTTTTCTTATTCAGTATTTTTGTCTTGTTTCCAGTCCAAATATCTAAAAGTTCTTAAATCCAGAGGCTTTTACTAGATAAGTAAAATTACATAAGACATTTTTTCTTGTTTTCTGAGGGGAAAATTGAAGTGAGTTTTTGCTTAAAACAAGCAAAATTATCTGCCAATGGGGTGAGAAATAGTTTTTAATCAAAAAAATATTGGATATTTGGACTGGAAACAATAAAAAAACTAAATAAGAAAAGCATTTTTTGTAGTGTTTAAATAACACACACACACACACACACACACACAAAAACACATCTTGAAGTACTAAAATAACTAAAACTTAAATAAAAATGAAATAAATAATAAACAACAACACATAAACATAATGAAAACTGGAAGTATAAAAATCAAAATAATTTAAAATATTAATAAAAGCTCCAATAACACTGGTTGAGCATCAGATTCACTGTTCAAAAGCTTTTAATGTGATAAAGATTCATGGACAAATGCAGAATCGGGTCAGAACTGACCTTTACCAATGACACACTCAAACTTCAGCTCTTTCTCCATCACACACACACACACACACACACACACAATCATCAACGCACCTCATAAAGCTCAGATCATCAGATATAATTATAATGCTGCTCATTATGATGACATGACGTGAATGTTTTATTAATGATATCTGGTGATGCTGTCTTCAGGCTGCTGTTGTTCTGCAGTTTTTAAACTTGCTGTAATGTGAGAAGAGAAAGTGTGTGTACTCACCGTGAGAAACACTCGAGTCCGGTCCGATCAGATGATGTGGATGTGTGTGAGAGCTCAGACATTCACTGACAGACAGAGAGAGTGTGTGTGTGTGTGTGTGTGTTTGTGTGTGTGTGTGTGTGTGTGTGTGTGTTTAAAGACTGATGGATCCGCCTACAGACCCGCATCAAACACCAGCGCAGATCAACAGCGACACCTGCTGGACGACACTCACACACACACCCATTTATACAGCACACAAATGGTTAGACGTGTTATATACCGTTTTACCTGTAATAAAAATGTACATATCTATATTTACATATCGTGGATCTCCGAACCCCAGTTTGAACCCCCTGCAAACTGATCCTGTAAAGGTGATTCTTTCATTACACCACTAGAGGGCGACACGCGCCTGTGAGACAGACAGCCATCATCAGATTTGCTGCAGCTGAGGCTACAAACACACATGGTCAGTAATAAATATTAATATCACATTTCACAATAGTGCATCTAGTTTCCAGCGGTTTATTCCAACATTTTGATTGGTTGGCAGCTCCTGATTTCAGAGGCGTGAATCGATCCTGAGATCACGTGGTCGCTGCTGTAGCTCATCAGGGAAACCCTTTGTCCACATTCCATCACCGTGGTGAAGCTCATCAGCCAATCACAGAGCAGCTCTCATCTGAGGAAAAAAGAAAAGAGGAAGCTCGATGCTGATTGGCCAGCGGCTGTGTCGCTGTTAAGAGGCAGCATTCTCTCATCTGACTATGAATCACAATCAAAACTCTTCATTATGAGTGTAAAACAAACACAACTGCTGCTTGTGAAGGCTAATCAGAGATGGATGGAGTCTCTAATGACTCAGTGATTGTTTAAAACTGATTGTATTAATTCTTTGTTGTTCATACGACTCTTTTATAAGGTTTAATTAGTGGCCGAGGACCGACGGTGCGCATGCGCGTTTTGTGTCCGCTAGTGTTGTTGTTGTTGTTGTTTTTCTATGGTCGCCCATAGAACCGCTTGAGGGAAAGTTTTGAAATTTGGCACACAGATAGATGACAGTCTGAACATTAACCAAAGCCAATTTGAAGTCTCTAACTCAAACTCTCTAGCGCCACCAACTGTCCAAATTTGCACAAATGTTTATGCTAATAACTTTTGAACCGTAAGGGATAAAAACAAAAGTATTTTTCCTCTGATTCCTTGAATCAAGAATTCACCCTATAATGTCATTCCTATGCTTTTCAACATATCTTCTAGCCCAGCAAACATTGGTCCGACGGCAACGTTGTGTCCCTGGCCAAAAATAGTCGCGGTAGGAGGGCATAAATCGGTAAAAATACGTAACAGAACATTTCCAAAAAAAGATTTCAGATACGTTTAGGGTTGCATGACTAATTGTTACTTTGACTTTTAGCTATGTGTGGTTCAATATATAATAATTAATAAGATAACGTAAAGACATCCGTTCGAATTTCATATTGGAACTCTTTTTCAACCTTGACGGGACGTGTCGGAGAGACGTCTTTTCAGCGGCCAATAAACGTTCAAATGTTTGCTAGGAGATCATTGCTGTGATTTTCATGAAAATCGAATCAGATCATCTTCAGTCAATGTCGACAAAAAGTTACGGAATTCAAGCTGATTAGTTTCAAATAACACGCAAACGAATCCAAAGTGCGCATCAAAGTGGACGTGAGGCTATAACTCTGCAACTCTCTAGTGTATTCTGACCAAATTTGGTGTGTGTTATGACAAGCATGACCTGAGGGTACCTGCACAGTTTCGGCGCAGTGCCACCTAGTGGTCAGGAGATATGGAAAAAATGGCAGTTTTTGCTTATAACTTCTGAACAGTTTGACCAAAAATCACAAATCTTTAGATTAACAATATCTAATTTTCCCATGTCGGCCATTTTAGGTGTTAACCATTTTTATTTTTTTTTTGTAAAATGCTGTATTTTAATCTGTTCATGTCATAAAATCTTTAAAAATATGTAATACAGCACATTTTCAGATACGTTTGAACATGTCTACAATTCTCTGGGGTTGCATGTATAATTGTTACTTTGTCTTTTAGCTACGTGTAGTTCAATATATAATAATTAATTAATAAGATAATGTAAAGACATCCGTTCGAATTTCATATTGGAACTATTTTTCGACCATGACGGGACATGTCGGAGGAACGTCTTTTCAGCGGCCAATAAACGTTCAAATGTTTGCTAGGAGATCATTGCTGTGATTTTCATGAAAATCGAATCAGATCATCTTCAGTCAATATCGATAAAAAGTTACGAAATTCGACTTGATTAGTTTTAAATAACAACTCTCTAGTGTATTCTGACCAAATTTGGTGTGTGTTATGACAAGCATGACCTGAGGGTACCTGCACAGTTTCGGCGCAGTGCCACCTAGTGGTCAGGAGATATGGGAAAAAATGGCAATTTTTGCTTATAACTTCTGAACAGTTTGACCAAAAATCACAAATCTTTAGATTAACAATATCTAATTTTCCCATGTCGGCCATTTTAGGTGTTAACCATTTTTAATTTTTTTGTAAAATGCTATATTTTATGAATGCATTGGTGTATCATTACGAAACTTTAGATAGATAGATAGATTGATTAATTGATTGATTGATTTATTAAATCTGCAGACAAAATGTACTATTAAAAATGATTTGGTATAGCCTAATTGTCATTATATGTTATATGTATAAATAGTGCAATATTTCATGCGCAACACATAAACAGTCTATGATATTGAACATGATCATTCAGAAACTGTTATTAGTGTATAATAAACATGAGGTAGCATGAGGATGATGTAAAGCAGGTCTGTTCATGTGATGAGATTCAGTCTTCTTGTGTTCAGAGATTCAGGGCGGGGCGACAGATGGCCGTGTCTCAAATCCTGCTCATCTGCCTAGATAGAAGTCAGCGTGTGAGCGTCACAGGCGCGCGACGCACGGTCAGAATCAGGGCGCGCCGGAGGATTTGAGACGCGCCCCGAGAGACAGAAACCCGCTGCTGCGCTTCATTAGAGCCTCCGCGCGTCTCCATCATTCATCCGTCCCGCAGAGCCGAACCACACACCCGATACCGAGCACACAGGACCGAGGCCGGCGGCAGATGGACGGAACACACGCGCTCTGACGGCAGAAGCTTCACTCGTTCATGTTCGGCTCGGTTCGGGGCCAGGTCCGATCGCAGTTCGACCACTCGCTATTGTTCGGATGTGCTACACTGAGAATCAAAGAGTCCGATTGATTCCCGACCGAACATGAGTTCTGCTCTCCGCTGGGTTTTATCGCTGTGCTTCTTCATCATCATCATCTTCATCATTCAGGTGCGTGTATTCTTTAAATCTAGATCAATAATGTGAAGCGTTAATTACACACGCGCGTCATTAAATCAGCTTGTGTTCGTGTGTGTGTGTGTGTGTGTGTGTGTGTGTCGGATATCAGCAGGAACTGATGCGAGTTACACGATCAGAATCTGCTACAATATTCCTGCAGGCGAAACTGGGTCACACAGTGTGTGTGTGTGTGTGTGTGTGTGTGTGTGTGTGAAGCATCAGTCGGCTTTCACTCACTGTTACTGCTGCACAGGAAATTAAACATGTATTCTATAATAATAATGATATTAATAATAGCAGTATAGTATATATTATTATTATTAGTCGTTTATTTGGATGTTATTATTATTATTATGCTATTTTTATTGGGATATTATTATTATTAGTATTATTAAACATGTTATATATTGCTTAAAGCTTATTTAGAGTAATGTTTCAGTCTGCAGGAATGTGTGTGTGTGTGTGTGTGTGTGTGTGTGTGTGTGTGTGTGTGTGTGTGTGTGTGTGTGTGTGTGTGTTAGTCAGCCATCAATAATCACAGACTGTCAGACGGATGATCTTCAGTGATGCTCCTCAGCAGGTGATGGAGACGCTGTTGTGATTCAGGTTCGTCTCCAGTGATTTCTGCTCGTGTGTGTTTGACTCTAGAGGTTTTCATGAGCTCAGAGTAACACACATCTGTTCATCCTACAGTAATGTTTTAGAAAACATCTGGTTTTTAACAGCATGGGTAGGACGGTTCGATTCGAACATTCTCCTGATTCTGATTCCTGGAGTCGACTCGAGTTGAACTGAGTGTCAGTGCATGAACAACTCTTCATTAAGCTCCGCCTTAAAACATCACTGGCCAGTCCCTAGCAATGGTTGCCATGCTATCAGACAAGCTTTTGCTCTGTTCTAAGTCTGTGGCGAATCTGTGTGGTTCCATAGAGATTTAATTGGATTTTATCCCTGCTCCAGTTATGAACTTCATATGAATAGTTGTAATTCTAGTTGTCGAGATAAATCGCTCTTAAACCTCAGTGGAAATGTCTTGTATTAGTTTAAGACGACAGCGCGTTCACACACTTTACATTTCACTGAAGTTCAGCACATGAAAAGTTAATGCTGCTCTGAAGCTTTGAGCTACTAGTTATTTTATCCAGGCACTGGATTATGAGACTCGAGGTGCTGTAAAAGTGCTCGTGTTCATCAGACGGATGCAGATGAAGACCGTGGCTTTAGTTGTTTTAAACGGAGCACGTGCGTGTCTGGATCTGAAACGCTCCTCTTTCATCCATCAATCCATAATACATGAACCATCAGAGATTTGCTGCTCATCACATAAACGCTCCATCAGCAGCAGTCAGAGAGTCTTTACTGTCAGAGCGGAAAACACCAGTGAGATCATGAGTTTAGCTGGAAATCTTTATTAAACAGACCTTACCTCATCACTGTTTACTGTGTAAATGTGTTATAAGTCTGATATTCTAAAGCAGTGAAACACGGACGAGCTTGAAAAGCCCCTTCAGCCGGTGAATGTGGGTCTGGCCTCATTGACGCTCTTTGTCATCATTCATGAAGACACAGGACAGCCATTGAGCGCGTCTGGGCCGTGGCGTACATGACCCTCAGTGTGTGGAGATGAAGGCTGGCACAGACTCCGGCTTTCACTGGAGAATCCCATCGCATTCGAACGCCTCATTTACTGCCACTGATGCTGCAAAACCACTGCGACTCAATGAACAAACGCGCTCAGCTGCGGCGTACTTCACTCATTTAGTACACGGCATCTCCGTGCAGCTCTCATGACTTTTTATCTTGCAATTCAGACTTTATTACTGCAAATGCAATTTATATCTCACAATTCTGAGAAAAAAAAATCTATCTTGTAATCACGACTTTATATACTCTATAACTCATAATTGCGAGTTTATATACTCTATAACTTGTAATTGCGAGTTTATATACTCTTTAATTCATAATTGTGAGTTTATATCTTATAATTGTGAGTTTTTATACTCTATAAACTCATAATTGCGAGTTTATATACTCTATAATTCGTAATTGCGAGTTTATATACTCTATAACTTGTAATTGCGAGTTTATATACTCTATAACTCATAATTGCGAGTTTATATACTCTATAACTTGTAATTGTGAGTTTATATACTCTATAACTCATAATTGCGAGTTTATATCTTATAATTGTGAGTTTTTATACTCTAACTCATAATTGCGAGTTTATATACTCTGTAACTTGTAATTGTGAGTTTATATACTCTATAATTTGTAATTGCGAGTTTATATCTTATAATTGCGAGTTTATATACTCTATAACTTGTAATTGCGAGTTTATATACTCTATAACTCATAATTGCGAGTTTATATACTCTATAACTTGTAATTGTGAGTTTATATACTCTATAACTCATAATTGCGAGTTTATATCTTATAATTGTGAGTTTTTATACTCTATAACTCATAATTGCGAGTTTATATACTCTGTAACTTGTAATTGTGAGTTTATATACTCTATAATTTGTAATTGTGAGTTTATATCTTATAATTGCGAGTTTATATCTTATAATTGTGAGTTTATATACTCTATAACTTGTAATTGCGAGTTTATATCTTATAATTGTGAGTTTTATACTCTATAACTCATAATTGCGAGTTTATATACTCTGTAACTTGTAATTGTGAGTTTATATACTCTATAATTTGTAATTGCGAGTTTATATCTTATAATTGCGAGTTTATATACTCTATAACTTGTAATTGCGAGTTTATATACTCTATAACTTGTAATTGTGAGTTTATATACTCTATAATTTGTAATTGCGAGTTTATATCTTATAATTGCGAGTTTATATACTCTATAACTTGTAATTGCGAGTTTATATACTCTATAACTCATAATTGCGAGTTTATATACTCTATAACTTGTAATTGTGAGTTTATATACTCTATAACTCATAATTGCGAGTTTATATCTTATAATTGTGAGTTTTTATACTCTATAACTCATAATTGCGAGTTTATATACTCTGTAACTTGTAATTGTGAGTTTATATACTCTATAATTTGTAATTGTGAGTTTATATCTTATAATTGCGAGTTTATATCTTATAATTGCGAGTTTATATACTCTATAACTTGTAATTGCGAGTTTATATCTTATAATTGTGAGTTTTATACTCTATAACTCATAATTGCGAGTTTATATACTCTGTAACTTGTAATTGTGAGTTTATATACTCTATAATTTGTAATTGCGAGTTTATATCTTATAATTGCGAGTTTATATACTCTATAACTTGTAATTGCGAGTTTATATCTTATAATTGCGAGTTTATATACTCTATAACTTGTAATTGCGAGTTTATATCTTATAATTGCGAGTTTATATACTCTATAACTTGTAATTGCGAGTTTATATCTTATAATTGTGAGTTTTATACTCTATAACTCATAATTGCGAGTTTATATACTCTGTAACTTGTAATTGTGAGTTTATATACTCTATAATTTGTAATTGCGAGTTTATATCTTATAATTGCGAGTTTATATACTCTATAATTTGTAATTGCGAGTTTATATCTTATAATTGCGAGTTTATATACTCTATAACTTGTAATTGCGAGTTTATATCTTATAATTGTGAGTTTTATACTCTATAACTCATAATTGCGAGTTTATATACTCTATAACTTTATAACTAAGTTTTTTCCTCAGAATTGAGAGATATAAATGTAAGATTGTGAATTATAATGTCTGAATTGTGAGATATAAACTCAATTCTTAGAAAAAAGTCACAATTATGACTTTGAAACAAGCTACCATAGTATTGTGATGTTTCTTTCCACCGCTAGTGAATTAAACAACACTGTATGCATTAGATGACAGTACATGATGAAATGAAATCGATTGGTTTGTGATGTGTCATGTCTACAGTGCTGGTCACATGACATTTCTGACGGTACAGACGTCTCTTTCCTCCAACACAAAGACTCTTGTATCTCGACCGGAGACGCTTGAAATCGATTCCTCGGAGCTGATACTCGGGCCGCTGTACATGCGGCATGTTTTTATAGTTTCCCATGAGTCTCAGCGCTCATGTGTTTCTCACAGACACACATCTAATGTTCCTGAACAGACCCTTCATAGAAGAACTTGTGAAACCTGAAAACTCAAATCGAAACAAATAAGAAATCACATTTGGCCTATTTTTAGGATCATTATGCTTTTTTTATGTATTTACATTATTTTCTCAACAAAATCATCATGTGACACTGAAGACTGGAGTAATGATGCTGAAAATTCAGCTTTGGAATAAATTACACTTTACTATATATTCACATAGGAAACAGCTGTGTTAAATGTCATTTTTTTATATCACAGTAATGAGATTTTAGGGCAAATGTGTTTTATTGTCATTATAAGTTGTCATCTTAAAGGCCATAAAATGTTATATTTTATATAATATATTTGATAATACATTATATTCTAATTTTATTATTCTCTTTAGACAGATTTTGCTGTGTTTTTGGGTTTATGTTTTTCTGTTCAGAGAATCTCAAAAGAGCCCAAAATCCCTGCTGAGTCAGAGCTGCCAATCACACGCTCCTCTGGAGTGGGCGGAGCACTCGATTGGCCGAGTCAGCGCTCTGTGGGCGGGTCTGGGCCTCCTGTGGTTGCAGTGGGAGGGGTTTATGAGTGTTTGGAATCGGCCGTCCATTGAGCGTGACGGTGGGCGTCCGAGCTGCCAGCGTGGGCTCTTTGTTGTGTTTCCTGGGCGAGCGGCGGGGCGGCTGCGGTCTGACCGTCCTCACGCTGCACTGAACATGCCAGTGTGTTTACTTTTAATTAAATGCCAGAGGAACATCCCTCTGAAGGGGCTGGTCAGCAGAATGAGCTTGTGCTCCTCCATCAGGAGCTGTGTCCGTCTGTCACGTTCCTCTAAAACCTTCTAAAGCACTGATGGTTCCATGAAGAAACTTTAACATTTCCACTGTTCAAAAGGCTGTAAAATAACTATTATTTTCTTAGTATGAAGAACATTTTGAAATCTTTTTCTGCTATAAAGAACCTTTTGTGCAGTGGAAAGATGTTAAGGGTTTTTCACGGAACCGCTGACGCCAATAACAAACCTTTATATTGAAGAGTGCAGAAGCACAAATGGGTTTATATGGGCTGTTAATCTTGAGAGCTTCGTCTCTCCGGAACACAAAAGCACACCGGGTTCAGTCATTAAAAGCAAGATTATCAGTGTCTTTGACTTTCTGAAGGATTAAAGGCACAGATAATCCAGAGCTTTAGCTTCATCTTCACCATTACAGCCTCTTCATCCTCATCCTCCTGCTGCTCTTCCTCTCGTTACTGACAGAAGCGAGATGTTGTGATGTGCGGCTCAGATCCGCCTGTTTACATGATAATGTGAGTTCAGTGTGAGACCTTCATTCATCTGTGTGTGTGTGTGTGTGTGTGTGTGTGTCTGAGAGAGCAATGGTGTTAAAGTCATGAAAGGGAAGTTGCTGGTCTTTTCTTCTCTATTTTGCCGTATATCTGAGTGAAACGGCTTCGCAAACAAGAACAAATGTAGGGCGGGGCTTGATTTTGTCTGTGAGGAATTGATTGGATGGTTGTGGTTTGCTATTGGTGGATCTCATGTGAGTGACAGGTTGCCCCGCCCTCATGATTCAAGATTACCAGGAACATGAATTTACCACAGTAATGATGTGCAATGATAAATCATTTATAATAAACTGCAGTATTCCATAAGAACAGGAATTGGTGACTAGTTTGACTGAGATGTTTCTGCTGATGCTGCTGATGCTCGGTGAGTTTCCAGACGGTCAGATTTACAGTCCAAAAGAACAGCGAATATTAATGTCAGCATCCCAAGAGCTTTTGAATATTCATGAGTTCATCATGGCTCTGCACTTGTCATCTTGTTTTTGAATATGCAGATTTTATGTGCATTTCATTAGATCTAACAAATGAATTTTAACATCCTGCAAAGTCAACAACCAGAATGTGTGGTGAAGAAAACGAGTCTCAGATTCAATCTGTGTCGATGAGATTTGATTCAGATTATTTAATATATAATATAATTTCTAGAGCGCTTCATAAAGTACAGATCATTTCAAAAGAGCTTCACAGTAATCAGCGCTGCAGACTTCATCAAATATGGGATAAATTCAGCTGTAAAGAGAGTCAATCTTCAGTTGAAGAAGATCTCTGGTTTCAGTGTGAACTCAGATCAGTCTCTCCCTCAGAGCTTCTTTCATTAGGAGCCTGAAGCTCATCGACAGATTTATCATCCATCAGCGGTGAGACAGAGAGAGAGAGAGACAGATGTCTGATAACCTTCAGCAGGAGGAAATGCCCTTGCACATCACAGGGTTTCCATCTTTAATCTCACATTCATTCCTGGAGATCCTTCACCTTCTTCTGATTGCTGTTTTGCAGACATTAAATGCCACAGATATGGTCAGTCAGGCTCATCCCTCGACTGCGCTTTAATATCCTGACAGAGAGTTGATAGTCGTGTGTTTCTGATGCCGGGTTTTGAGTAAATATTGAGTAAAGCGTTCGTTACTGATATTCTAGTTTGGATTTTTGTATTCTAAACTCCTAATTAACCCTCACCAGAACCATAATGATGTGAGATGTGTTTAGGGTTTAGTCTGGGAAGAAGGACCAATCACAGTTCAGTATGCAAATATGAGCATCGCTGTCTGTTACAGACAGTTTATTAGCACATTGTTAACATGTTTCTAGCATGATTTAACACATTGCTAGCATGTATTTCCAATGTGTTTTAGCACATTGCTAGCATGATCTTAGCATGTTTTAACATGTTGCTAGCATGTATTAGCACATTGTTAACATGATTTACCATGTTGCTAGCATGATTTAGCACATTCTTAGCATGTTTCTAGTATGAATTAACATGTTTCTAGCATGAATTTGCACATTGTTAACACGAATTAACATGTTGTTAGCATGTATTAGCACATTGTAAACATGAATTAGCATGTTTTAGCATGTTTGCTAGCATGAATTAGCACATTGCTTGCATGTTTTAGCACACTGCTTGTGTATTTCCAATGTGTTTTAGCACATTGCTAGCATGATCTTAGCATGTTTCAACATGTTGCTAGCATGAATTAGCATGTTGCTAGCATGTATTAGCACATTGCCTATCATGAATTAACATGTTTTAGCATTTTGCTAACATGATTTAACATATTCTTAGCATGTTTTTAGCATGAATTGACACATTGTTAGCATATTTTAGCACAATGCTTGTTTATTTCCAATGTGTTTTATTGCTAGCATGATCCTAGCAAGTTTTAACATGTTGCTAGCATGAATTAGCACTTTGCTAGCATGTATTAGCACATTGCTAACATGAATTAGCGTGTTTAACATGTTAAATGTTGTTACATGCATTATTTAGCATTTTCTTAGCATGTGTCTAGCATCTTCTAGCGTATCGCTCACATATATGTGTGGTACAGACTTTAGTTTTATAGTTTTTGTTTTAAATGTTTAAATCATTTTTAAAATTCTCCTTTCCACTGATGGAATGTTCAGCGTTTCAAATGTAACAGACAGTGATGCTCATATTTGCATACTGAACTGTGATTGGTCTGTTTCCCTCAGGGAAGTGTGTGTGTGTGTGTGTGCGCGCAGGTAATAATCTTCTCATATGTCTTCAGACTCTCTTCATCTCATATTGAATCTTGATTAAGGGAATATTGGTCATTTCTGCAGGAGGATCTTCATCTGATTTTGGTAGAAAATCTCTATAAAAGACAGAGGAATTCTGGGATCTGGTCAGTTCTGCTCTTGAAATGTCATTTGTGATTATTAGTGTTTAAGTGTTCTCTTCCCATTATCCGTCCTTCAGTCGTTATTAATGACGTGATCACGCTGATCTGGTTTGTATTGATTGTTTACAGCAGAATGAAGCAGGTCGATGCGCGTGACTCATGCGGTTGTTCTTCCTCTTCCTCTCAGAGCGCGGCTCCGTTCCAGGTAACGTTACTGGATGACGAGCGGATGCTGATGTCGCTGGACGCTGATGACGTGAGGCCGGACGTGTCCGTGTACGCGGTGCGGGTGTCCGGAGAGCCGCGCACGCACACGCTGTTATTCCCCAGACCCGCCGACGGTCAGACGCTTCCGCGGCCGCTCCAGTTCAACGCCTCGTACCACGGCCTGTGTTACTCCGTCAGTCTGATGCTCGGGAACGACAGCAGCGGGTCCAGAGCGGTCAGAACCGTCCCTGTGCTGACCAGTAAGACAGCAGTCAGTGTAATCAATCAGAATAAAACATACAGGAATTAATTAATATATGAAAATAATAAATGAGAAACTAATTAATGAAAATAGGCAATAATAATTAATAAATAAAAAACATTAAAAATAAACTGGTTATTAAATAATAATAATTAAATAGGCAAAAATAATAATTAATTAATAACAAAAACATTATAAATAAATTGAGTAATAATAACAATAATAATACATTAATTAAAATAGGCAAATTAATTAAAAAGGCAGTAATATTTAATAAATAAAATGAAAACATGAATTAATTAATATCTAAATTAATAAAACAAATTGTTAAAATATGCAATATCATTAATAGTCATAAAACATTTGTAAATAAATAACCATAATAATAATAAATTAATTAATTTATTCATTAAAATAGGCATTAATAATTAATAAAAAACATTTATAAATCAATTAGTAAAATAATAATAATAATAATAATAATAGGCAAAAATAAAATTAGTTAGTAAATAACCATAATAATAAAAGTAATAATAAATAAGAAATTAATTAATTAAAATAGGCATTAATTATTAATAAAAAAATGTATAAATAAATTAGTAAATTTATAATCAAAATAATAATAAATGTAATTAATTAAAATAGACATTAATAATTAACAAATAAAAATAAAACATTTGTATATTGTAAAATAAATAAATAAATAATAATTATAATAGGCAATAATGATAATTAATAACAATAATAATTAATAAATAATAAACATTTATAAATAATTGAGTAATAATAATAAGAAATTAATTAATTAAAACAGGCAAAAAAATAAAATTTGGGTTGAATTCCAACCTTATTTAAATATAATTATTTTTTGGGTTAAAAATAATTATACTGTAATTCTGCTACCACGGTATAAGGGTATAACCTGACTTACACCATGATTTAAGATGTTGGTCATACTGTCCGCAAATTTTAAACAATTATGAGAGTTTTAGCAAGAGCAAAGTGGCTTCAGTCTTAAAACAAAGAGATGCCATTGATTCTCCAGTCTCAGTGTGTGTGTGTGTGTGTGTGTGTGTGTGTGTGTGTGTGTGTGTGTGTGTGTGTGTGTGTGTGTGTGTGTGTGTGTTCAGAGCCTCTTCCTCTAGACAGCGTTGAGATGTCTGATTACGGTCCGTCTCCAGAGACCGGCGTGGTGTTTCAGATCCGTTCTCCGGACAGGAACATCTACACCAGAGTGAACATCAGCTTCACGGAGGGCCGTCAGCAGCGCTACATGCTGTACAAAGGTGCGGCTCTGTGTGTCCTCACACTGACACATCTTCATCATCATCATCATCCTCATCATCCTCATCACGCTCTCTGTCGCTGCAGATTTCCACAAAGGGAAAACGGTCTTCAAGCACTGGCTGTCGGGCACGTGTTACACCAACATCACCTTCCAGCTGATCTCAGAGGCCACGGTCAACAGGAGCTCGCTGGTCAGCCGCAGCCAGATCCTCCACGAGCCCCGTCAGCACCGCACCGGTACGACCCGCGTCACATGACCTTTAATTAGCACTGGAACGACTGGATGAGGTCATGAGCTGTGGTGAACCTCGTCTGTGCCGTTAATTATTGATGAAAACTCTCCGGATTCACAGCGAGACGCTAATTAACCAAACCCGTCCACACTAATGAGTGAGGAAAAATTTTACCAGTTATTTTAACAACATTATTACCCACAAACTCTCATTACCGGAATGTGAAAGAAAAATCTAGTCTCAGTACTGTCATGATTTTATTTAGGATAATATTTTATGTCATGGGAACATTTCTTGTACCGTTGATGTCAATAATTAAATAAAAATAAATAATTTAGATAAATGACTGTATTACAATCACTTTTGAAAATTATAGCAATTACAAAAAACTCAATTGTCATGCAGAATAATATAATGAAAGAAATAATAATATGAAATAAAGTTTCTTCTCAAATTGTTTTATTAAAAATAATTTAATTATTTATTTATTAATTTTTAATTTTATTTAATTTGCGTATTTAATTTTAATTAATTTTTTCAAAGCTTTTTTTCTCATTTTTATTTTTCTCCAATTTATTTTTAATTTTAATTTTTACTTTATTTTTTAGATTTTATATACTACATTTGGTTTAATCTAACTAAAATTATTTAATCAAATAAATAACTGTTGAAATCACTTTGAAAATAATGGCAATCACAAAAAAAAAATAATAATAATAATATGTGCTTTAAAATAATGTCATATTCAAAATATGTATTTGAAATATAATGTAATATTTATTCTTCAATAATTAAATTTTTTTTTTTATTTATTTAAATTATTTTTTTATTCTATGTACAAACTATGAAAAATTTATTCTACCTTTGATTTATTCTGATTTTAATCTAAAAAAACTAAATAAAATGTGCTTAAGAATAATATATTGAAAATATGTATTTGAAATATAATTTAATAGTTTTTTGGACTGGATTTAATCGTTTGTGATGTTTCACGTCTAACGTTATATTCCGTCTGCAGTCCCAAACCCTCCTCTCAACGTGTCGCTCAAAATCATCCCCCTCAGCGGCCGAGGAACGCCTGGAACTGACCTGCACGGGGCCATTCTGAAGGCATCCCAGAATGCATCATTCCTCCGCAGGGCACGTGACATCCCTTCAACTGAAGAGCAGGAAGAGGAGGATCCTGAGGAGATCGACGTTACCCAAACGCCTCTGAACGCGTCCGTCACCGCCGCCGACAGCAGCACAGCTGAACCCGCGCGTGAGAACAGCACTGAGCCGCTGTGGGCGGAGCCAACGGGGAGCCCCGCCCCCACTGCAGAGGGGGAGGAGGAGTTTGTCAACGCAGTTGTTCCAGAATACGAGGACTCTAATGAACCGGGTTCAGCCATGGATCTGAACTTTGAACCCAGGGTGACGCCCACGCCGCTGTCGCCCATCCTGCTGGAGCTGCGCTGGTCTCCGCCGCGGCCGCCCACCTCGTTCGACGGGTTCAACATCTACATATACCGCGACGGTGCGAATAATCTTGTGCTTTTGTGAATTAACTATTAAATAGCTTCACTTTTAGATTTGTTATCTTAAAGTTTGGAAGGTTTTTGAAAGAAGTCAACATTGATAACGATCATAAATGTTTCCTGAGCAACAAATCAGCATATTAGAATGATTTCTGACGGATAATTTCTAGCATGTTTTACTACATTATTAACATTTTTTTGCAACAAATTGCTAGCATGATCCTAACATGTTATAACATCTTGCTAACATGATTTAGCACATTGTTAGCATGTTTCTATCATGAATTAACACATTGTTAACACGAATTAACATGTTGTTAGCATGTATTAACACAGCATGTTTTAGCATGTTTCTAGCATGAATCATCACATTGCTAGCATGTTGTAGCACGCTACTTGCATATTTCCAATGTGTTTTAGCATTTTGCTAGCATGATCCTAGCACATTTTATCATGTTGCTAGTATGAATTAGCATGTTTTAACATGTTGCTAGCATGAATTAGTTAATGTTTTAGCATGTATTAACACATTACTAACATGGATTAGCACATTGTTAGCATGTTTCTAGCATGATTTAGCATTTGTTTCTAGCACAAATTAGCACATTGCTAGCTTGTTTTAACACACTACTTGCATATTTCCAATGTGTTTTAGCACATTGTCAGCATGATCTTAGCATGTTTTAACATGTTGCTAACATGATTTAACACATTGTTAGCATTTTTCTAGCATGAACTAGCACACATTGCTAGCATGTTGTAGCACGCTACTTGCATATTTCCAATGTTTTAGCATTTTGCTAGCATAAACTTAGCATGTTGCATGTTGCATGATCCTAGCACATTTTAACATGTTGCTAGCATGAATTAGAATTTTTTTTAGCATGTATTAACACATTTGCTAACACGGATTAGCACATTGTTAGCATGTTTCTAGCATGCTTTAACATGTTTCTAGCATGAATTAACACATTCCTAGCATGTCTTAGCACACTGCTTGCATATTTACAATGTGTTTAGCACATTGTTAGCATGATCTTAACATGTTTTAACACATTGTTAGCATTTTGCTAGCATGTATTTGCACATTGCTTTCAACACATTGCTAGCATGATCCTAGCATGTTTTAACATGTTGCTAGCATGTATTAGCACATTGCTAGCATGAATTAACATGTTTTAGCATGTTGCTAGCATAATTTAGCACAGTTTTAGCATGTTGTTAGCATCTTCTAGCATATTGTTAACATGTCCTTGGCTATTTTTTAGGCTTTGCTAGTGATTAGATAGATGTTTATGCAGATTTTTTTATTTTTCCCTCCAACATCAATAGAAACTCATCTCTGTTCTTCTCCTGATGGTTTGAGCAGGAAACTCCACGGAAACGGCCACGGTTGATGAAAACACTCATGAGTTCTTCGCCGAACTGTCGGAAGCAGGAACGTATCGGGTTCACGTCACAACGCTCAGCTCGTCTGGAGACTGCGAGGCCCGAGAGAGTTCGGCCGCCACCGGATTCACCTTCTACCTCAGTATGACCCTTACTGACCTCACATATATGTCGTGTAGCCTACAGAGGGCGCAGAGGTCACGCATGTGTGTGTTGCAGGTCCGTCGGGCGAGTGGATGGAGCAGCCGCAGGAGCGTCCGCAGGCGGTCAGTGTGAAGATGCTGGACTCCAGCACGGCCGCCGTGTCCTGGGCTCCGTCGGCTCACAGATATAACGGCAGTCTGATCTCGGTGCTGTCGCTCACCTGCCTGCGGCCCAGCATCAGCCAGCGCATGGAGAACACCTACTGCTCCGAGGTGCCTAACCGATCATTCACCCCGATTTTTATGTCAAATGCTTAATGTTGATTTACTCAGACTGTTTAATGCTGCTCAGAGGGGTATTTACACGACACATGTGTAATGTTACATCATGTCAGTTAGGACTGCGTGATTTGAGAGAAGAAATCTAATTGCCAGAACAGCAGCAAACATGTGACCTGCTCTCCTCTCTCTCATAGGAGAATATCACCAGTGACATCATCACCAGCCTGACTCCAGGCGCTCAGTACAGAGTGGTGGTTTATCACACTAACGGGCCGCTCGTTAGTCCCGCCTCTGAACCCGTCATCATTGATATAGGTTAGCAACTGTTCTGCTCAGTTGGTAGAACAATACTACTAATGTTTCTGCAGTATATAGTATACATGCTTTACATAGTGTGCTCATTTTTGCAGTATATAGTGTGCATGCTGTACATAGTGTGCTCATTTTTCACAGTATATAGTGTACATGCTTTACATAGTGTGCTCATTTTTTGCAGTATATGGTGTACATGCTTTATATAGTGTGCTCATTTTTTCACAGTATATAGTGTGCATACTGTACATAGTGTGCTCATTTTTACATAGTGTGCTCATTTTTCATGGTTTGCTCATTTTTACCAGTATATAGTGTGCATACTTTACATAGTGTGCTCATTTTTCATAGTGTGCTCATTTTTTGCAGTATATAGTGTGCATACTTTACACAGTGTGCTCATTTTTCAGTGTGCTAATTTTTCATAGTTTGCTAATTTTTCACAGTTTATAGTGTGCATACTGTACATAGTGTGTTAATTTTTGCAGTATATAGTGTACATGCTTTACATAGTGTGCTCATTTTTCAGTGTGCTATTTTTTTGCAGTATATAGTGTACATGCTTTAAACAGTGTGCTCATTTTTGTAGTATATAGTGTGCTCACGCTGTTTTCAATTTTCACAGTATATAGTGTACATGCTTTACATAGTTTGCTCATTTTTGTAGTATATAGTGTACTTGTACATAGTGTGCTAATTTTTTGTAGTATATAGTGTACATGTACATAGTGTGCTAATATTTTGCAGTATATGATATGCATGCTTTACATAGTTTGCTCATTTTCGTAGTATATAGTGTATTTGTACATAGTGTGCTAATGTTTTGCAGTATAAAGTGTACATGTACATAGTGTGCTAATATTTTGTAGTATATAGTGTACATGTACATAGTTTGCTAATTTTTTGCAGTATGGTATGTATGCTGTACATAGTGTGCTCATTTTTCAGTGTGCTATTTTTTTGCAGTATATAGTATACATGCTTTAAATAGTGTGCTCATTTTTGTAGTGTGTTGTGTACATGTCATACATCGTGTGCTAATTTTTTGCAGTATATGGTATGCATGTTTTACATAGTGTGCTCATTTTTCACAGTGTGCTCATTTTTTGCAGTATATGATATGCATGTTTTACATAGTTTGCTCATTTTCGTAGTATATAGTGTACATGTACATAGTGTGCTAATGTTTTGCAGTATATAGTGTACATGTACATAGTGTGCTAATATTTTGTAGTATATAGTGTACATGTACATAGTTTGTTAATATTTTGCAGTATGGTATGCATGCTGTACATAGTATGCTCATTTTTGTAGTATATAGTGTACATGTCGTACATAGTGTGCTAATTTTTTGCAGTATATATAGCGTGCTCACGCTGTGCTCATTTTTCAGAAGAATAATCGTTTAACATACAGACTCGCCCATCAGGTTCAGTTTCACACTCATGTAAGATAAGGAAGCTCCGCCTCCTGTGACTCATTTGTGCTCTGTGATTGGTTGATCCTCTCTCAGAGCCGACGGGGGTTCGTGATCTGGTGGTGTATCCTCTCAGTCCCACCGCCGTCATCCTCAGCTGGCAGCGGCCGTATAACGTGGCCTTCCGGAAGTACGTCCTGCAGACCTTCTTCTTCAACTCGGCCACTCAGACGTCTCAGTGGACGACCTACTACGAGATCGCCGCCACCGCGTCCGTCATCGCCTCTGTGGTAAAGAGCAAAACACTGACAGTGTCTGAGCTCAACACCTGCTGATTAAAGAGACGACTCTCATATGTACACTTAATGAAACAGGCTGTTTTGCAGCTGAACGTGTGCCACAGTTTTTAAGTAAAATAGTCTGAGATACATGATTTATTTTGAGTTTGTTCTGCATGTACCTGTGCAGTATTAGTTTTATTTGTGCAGGTCTTAAAAAGGTCTTTAATTTAATTTGAAAAACCCTGCAGACATGATCATTCTGCCTTTTCTTTAGGGCTTTGAGTCAATAATGACAGAAGTCTCGTTCCCGTAATCAGTCAATTAACCAGTAGAGATGGGTAATTATGATGCACAGTGAGTCCCGGCTGAGATGTGAGAAATAGAGATGCAATGCTCTGCGTAATTATTATAATCATATTTAATGATACGCCACAGAGTCTCGCGTTCATGGCAAGACTGAGGATGAAAACACGCTTCCAATGAGGTCAGAGTCTCTAATTAAATCAGCGTGAGATCCTGCAAAGGTCAGACGCTGGGAGATGGGTCGCTGACGAGAGGGAGGCTGGACATCAAGCTCCACAGAAATCACAGCCAATCAGAACAGCGTGTGGGCGGAGTCTCTCTGCAAGCACACTGCACTCGCAACCAAATCAATCAAAAATCACAGCCAATCCAGAGAGGGAGGCTGGACATCAAGCTCCACCCACTTCATTCAGAGAGGGAGGCTGGACATCAAGCTCCACAGAAATCACAGCCAATCAGAACAGTGTGTGGGCGGAGTCTCTCTGCAACCAAATAATTCAAATACATAAACATTACACAATTTTAACATTATTAAAAATACATAGTAAGCATCTGAAACTGCTATTTTAGTATAACTGATATACTATTTTTTGTTATTTTACTTAACTAGTTTTTATATTTATATATTTTGTTTTTAATTTAAGTTACATTTTTAGTCATTGTTTCAGTGTTTTTATCAGTTTTTAGTGAATGGTGGGTGGAGCTTGATGCCCAGCACCCCCCCCCCCCGTCTCTTGATGTAGTGGGTGGAGCTTGACATCCAGCCCCCGTCTCTTGATGTAGTGGGTGGAGTCTGATGCCCAGACCCTACTCTGGATGTAGTGGGTGGAGCTTGACATCCCGCCCCCCTCTCTGGACGTAGTGGGTGGAGCTTGACGTCCCCACCCACTACATCCATTAGGAGGAGCTGGACATCATCTGGCCCTGCTTCATCACGTGTGGAGGCATGATTGTGTCATCATTTCCTCATTTCATGAATCGATTCTCTCGTATCCCACAGAGAGTGACGGATCTGCTGCCGGCCTGGTACTACAACTTCCGTGTTACGATGGTGACGTGGGGCGATCCGCCTCTGAGCTGCTGCGACGGCTCCACCGTGAGCTTCGTCACAGGTGCGCTGCATCAGATCGCAGACAGATCCTCTTCAAGAGCTGTTCACTGGAAGGTTCTTTAGGGAAGCTTGCGTCGATATGAACTAACCTCCGTGTCTGTCCGTCAGCTCCTGAAGCTCCTCACATCTCCTCGGTGGATTATTCTCACGGGACGCTGTACGTGCGCTGGAACTACGGCGATCTGTTCACCGACCTGTCGCACTCTCGCATGCTGCACTGGCAGGTGACGGCGGAGGGCAAGAAGGGCTCCAGGAGACGCTACTCCATCGACGTGAGTCCAGCTTCTGATTTACTGACAAAAAATCTATTGAATTAAATATTACGTTTTTCTTTTAGTTTTGGGCTTAAATGAGCCCCTAAAGTCATGTCTTCCAGAAGAAAACTACAAACTGACTACAATAAACAGGAAACAGGAAACTAGCACTACAACATAAAAGTCCAAACAGACAGAACAAAGCAGAATAATCATAATCACATGTTTTTATCTCATTGATATTATATAAAATAATGCCCATATTATTTATTATTAATATTATTTTATCCTCTTCAACTCCACCAACACGTATAAGGGTTTGAAAACCACATTTACACATACATTTTAAAGGCTTCCTTATATGGTATCACCCCATATTTGGTATCATTTGAAAGCTTAGAATTTACACTTTACATAAAATAACTTTTGTTCTTATGATACATAAAGCAGTAAAATTAAGCTTACAAATGCATTAGTCCCATTTACGAATTTTCGCAAAACGATTGCGAAGAAAATTTTCTACGCAAATGTATTTTTTATATTTTTCACAAAACAGTCAAGTCATATATCACAAGAAAGCTCTCATTCTAAGGAATTTGTCCATGTAGTTTATTTCATTATGTGACAATCATAGTTCAAAGAATCGCGCAGTGAAATATGATCACTCTGAGAAAAAAGACAAGCGTCACATTCAAACTCCGATTTCAATCAGCCACAAACAGCTACAAATAGACAACATATACTATAATATTTATCACTTTCAGCAGCGTTTTATGTCATTTCAAAGGGTTTTCTGTAAAATGACACTGGGATATTGCATTTATACCACTGTAGACGGGTATAGAAAGACTTTACATTTGTGTAGGTGGAAATTACATAAAAAAGTGTAATTCTTCCCTTCAGGTGCATTTGAATAACTCTTGCATACAACATGATAGAGACAAAATTCTTTTTTCCAGAGTTTGCTGACATCTAGAGGAAACAACCAAAACTGTCTGCATGGTGCTACTGCACTCAGGGACTGAGTTATACACTTTCAAATAAGAATTTATAACAATAAAAACCAAAAAGCACCTCTTTTTTAGGGGCTTTATTACAGCACAGATAACAAATACTACCATTTTTATCACTTTCAGCAGTGTTTTATGTAACTTCAAAGGGTTTCCTGTAAAATTACACCAAAATTTTGAATTTAGATCGCTATATGTGGGTATGGGAAGCTTTTCAATTTGGGTAGGCCAAATCCAGGCGAAAAATCCCTAAAATAGTCCCGAAGCTTAAGGGTTTAATACTAATAATATTGTAGTTCTCTGCAGAATAACTCATTTAAAGTACCTGTTCTCTGCTGTTTTCTATGCAGATTTGAGTTTAGGACTCTGCTAATTAAACGCTGCATGACGCTCATGATGATGTACTGTAGTCGTTTACCGCGGTCACATGAGGGTAAAACACTTCTGGGTGTTTTATCTGCTCTGGCTCATGAGATTCGCCCTCGAGCGTCGTCACTGTGCCATTAGCCTGCGATGAATCCAATTACCCGGCGCACATATTTATCTAACGCACAGCCAACGTTTAATTAGCGACGGTTAAATGTTTCCACACTGAGATCTTCAGACGCCCACCGGCGGCACTAAACACAGAGAGAGAGAGAAGATTCATTTGTGTTCATTTACACAAGCCTTTCTATTGAATTCTGTTTTAGGTTTTCATTCGGGGTTTTCTTCCTCATCTTCTTAAAGTTTAAAGAGATTGAATCAGTCAGATGAACTAATGAATCGCTTCTTTGACTGACTCTTCATTCAGTGAATCATCAATGTTTCAGGTGACTCGCAGCATGATGAAGGCGTCTCTGGCTCTTCCTCCCGGCGACATCTATAATCTGACGGTCACCGCCTGTACGGAGAGAAGCCGCAACACGTCTGCGCCGCACATCATGAAGCTCGGTCAGTGTCATTCACATCAGGACCGCGAACAAATGATGCTCTGTCTCGTTTTCCAGCACAAACATCTAAACATTTACTGGAGAAGCAAATCATCTAATTTCTCTCAGTGTCTGAAACGCTTCGTTCGAAGATTCGGTCTCTCTAAACCCCGCCTCTCTGAGAGCTGCTCTGCTCTGATTGGTCAGAATCCAAACGCTCTGAATCTCAGCTCTTGATTCACAGTGAATCAGTTTTACCGTATCAGTCTCATCACAGTGGATTTGCTTTGGTCTTCTCGACACGAACAACACGAACCAAACTCTTGAGGGCGGGGCAAAGAGACGCTGTTCAGCCAATGAAGGCTGGCATTATGCAAATGAGTTAGAAACCAATATAGTTTCAGCAGGAAGTGAGACTGAATTACTGACAAAAACTTAATCTGCACTTTGATCTTTAAAACTTTGCATGAAAGGGAATACTATGTTTAAGACCTCATTGGCAGATATTTGTTCTTGATTTAAGCACAAACTTCAATGCATTTTTCTTGATATCTTCAGTCGGTTTGGTTTAAACATTCAGAGTTAAATCATCATTTGTTTGCAGTGCTGAGAGCGTGTTTTCTGATTCTAATAATAGCTCGACTTCTGACTGTGACTTCCTGTGCAAACAGGCCAGAATTGATGTGGCTGTTTGTTTCATCTTCCTTTTTTACTCATTTTAAACAGTTTTCTTAGAGGAACTTGTAAGTTAGACATTAGGCTCTTTTACGAACAGATCCGGCTGCTCCGAAGTCTCTGTACGCGGTCAACGCCAGCGACACGGCCGTCACGCTGCTCTGGACGGAGGAGGGCGTCGTGGACTTCTACCAGATCGCCTGCAGACCGCTGGGAACCGGCAGAGATCGCACGGTAAGAAGGATCACCTGACCTGACCACAGCAGTGAAGGTCTGCGAATGCAGCGATGATTCAGATCTCGTCCACACATCGACACTTTATTTATTCAGGAACACTTTAGCATTAGTGTGAGTTGTTAAATTCTTCTGCAGCATTTATTAATCTTAGTTTAATGTTAATCTAAGCATTTTTTATAGATCTGTTAATATGCAGTTTTTATCAGAGATTAATAAATGTATTGCTCATGTTCACAAATGAGACCTTATTGTAAATTCATGTAATCTGTAAAACTTAACATTAGTTAATGCATTACAGTATTTATTAATCTTTGTTAGTGTTATTTAATATAAACACAACTGTGTTAGTTCAGCTCAGGTACAGCAAATAATATTAATTGATTTAAGCCTTGTGCGGTCTTCGTTTGGGGTGTACACTCAGAGACTCCAGGCAACAAAATGTAATTTTGTAACAAAAGAATTGTTTTTTTTTTAAACAAATGTAATTTTAGTCTGTTTATTAATGTTTTTACTCCACATTTGTGCAGTTTTTGGAGGATTTATCATATTTTTAAAATGTATATATATATACAGTCAGGTCCATAAATATTGGGACATCAACACAATTCTAATCTTTTTGGCTCTATACACCACCACAATGGATTTTAAATGAAACGACTTTAGGCCACACCTAAAGTTTTTGCTGTCTCTCTGATGGGTTTGTTTTGTTTTTTCAGCCTAATGATGGCTTGCTTCACTGATAGTGACAGCTCTTTGGATCTCATATTGAGAGTTGACAGCAAGTTTCCAAATGCAAATAGCACACTTGAAATGAACTCTGAACCTTTTATCTGCTCCTTGTAAATGGGATAATGAGGGAATAACACACACCTGGCCATGGAACAGCTGAGCAGCCAATTGTCCCATTACTTTTGGTCCCTTAAAAAGTGGGAGGCACATATACAAACTGTTGTAATTCCTACACCGTTCACCTGATTTGGATGTAAATACCCTCAAATTAAAGCTGAAAGTCTGCAGTTAAAGCACATCTTGTTCGTTTCATTTAAAATCCATTGTGGTGGTGTATAGAGCCAAAAAGATTAGAATTGTGTTGATGTCCCAATATTTATGGACCTGACTGTATATATATATATATATATAAATTTATATATGTTTTTATACAAAAACAGCTTTTTATTTAAAATTGACTTCATAAAAGACCAACAAAAAACATGGATAATTTGACATGGTTTAGTTTGAGATTTTTGCCCATCTTTTGGAAAATGCAGTTTTAAAAGTAAAAAATTATCACTTTATCCAGTAGATGGCAGCAGAGCTCCACTATTTGCTGTTTGACTGACTGAAAAACTCTTTTCACAAGTATTTTCAGTTTGATTCATGTCTAAATATTATCAAATCACAATTATGACAATAAAAGCTACTTTTTGTCAAAGTTTAGTATTTTTTATAATAAAAATTATGTATTTATTGTATTTATAATACATTATGATGAGACTCATTCAATGGACAAAATTCATCCTCAAAATCAACATTTTTGAAAAACTTTTTTTTTTCAGTACAAAAAAATGCTAAACTTTGACAAAAAGTAGCTTTTATTGTCATAATTGTGATTTGATAATATTTAGACATGAATCAAACTGAAAATACTTGTGAAAAGAGTCTTTCAGTCAGTCAAACAGCAAATAGTGGAGCTCTGCTGCCATCTACTGGATAAAGTGATAATTTTTTACTTTTAAAACTGCATTTTCCAAAAGATGGGCAAAAATCTCAAACTAAACCATGTCAAATTATCCATGTGATCCCCATGAATGAAAGTTAGAAATGTGGGTCTTTTATGAAGTCAATTTTACATAAAAAGCTGTTTTTGTATAAAAACCTATTAAACAAAATATTTATTTATTTATTTATAAAAATTTAAAAGATATGATAAATCCTCCAAAAACTGCACAAATATGAAGTAAAAACATTAATAAACAGAGTAAAATTACATTTGTTTTTTAAAAAACAATTATTTTGTTACAAAATTACATTTTGGAGACCCCAAAGACCCTGAGAGTGACTTTTTTTCCTATACTAACATAAAAACAAGATATCACTCCAATTTTTTTATTTGTAGATCTAGAAAGTGTTAAAAACTGTACAAAGTTTCATGTCATTTGGACAAAGAGAACATTATTTAATTTTATCAAACGTCGTTTGGTGTCTAAAAAGACCCTATAAGTGTTAATAATGTTGAAATGAACATTAACAACGATTAATAAATGCTATAGAGTTATTTTTCATTGTTAACTAATGGAAGCTCAGTCTTCTCAGACACTGATGAATGAATCGACCGTCATCAGTGATGCACTCTGGGATTATTCGTGAATATAAACAGCAGATTTGAATGCTGGCAGTCGTTTGATTTCCATGAATGTGTGTTTGTGTGTGATCCAGAAGGTCCGCGAGCCGCTGGTGACCGCCGCTCATGTTGTGACCGTCTCGGGTCTGCAGCCGTCCACCTCCTACAACTGCACCGTGACCAGCAGCAGCTACAGCAGCGCCAGCGACCCCGCCTTCATCACCGTCAGCACCGCAGGTGAGCGCCGTTACAATCGCGTTTAGTAACCTCACCGGAGGCACAGGTCAGTTTGAGCATGTGTGTGTGTGTGTGTGTGTTTGCAGTCCGCGAGATGAACCCGAGTGTGGCGGCCATCTCCGCGCTGGCGGTTCTCAGCGTTCTTCTCATCAGTCTGCTGGTGCTTTTCCTGCTGGTGTTACGCAAGAAACACATGGAGCTGAGCCGGTGAGAAACCGAAAGAGCTAACCCCGACGGACTCGCGTCAGCATGTTCGCTTCTTCATAATTTATATCTGTCGTCTGTGGTTAAACAGATGCAAAAATAGGAAGAAATGAAGCATGTAAAATCTTCTCAATCAGCAGGAGAATATTCACTAAACATATTTGAATTTGCAGAGAAGAGTGCATGTGAGCGTATCTCGACTGAAGAGCATGTCCTCATGTTTGATTTCAGGGAGTGCGGCGCCGAAACCTTCGTCAACTTCGCCTCGTTCGAGCGGGACGGGAAGCTGCCGTATAACTGGTAGGATCTCCTGCGTTTCTTGCTGTCAATCACACAATGTCACACAGTCGAGCACAAGCAGGTTATCAGTGGCACTCGCACACAGACAGACAGGAAGTGACCTCTGCCGTCCGGCGCGTGTAATTGAGCGTTTGCTCCAGAAGCATCATCTGACGGTGAAACTCACACACACACGATTAATATAAGAGCTTAAAGAGGGTCAGTAAAGGCAGATTTTGGGCTGTTAATAAAGTTTTTTTTCTGTCAACACTTTCTAACGGCATCACGACTTTGTTTCAACTTCAGTTCAGTAGAATAAAAACTGACCTTGCATGAGCTGCACAATGATTTTACACAAAACTGCATTTAGGCCAAGATAATAAGTCTTAATTTATCGAGTTTTTGTTTATAACACGAACAAATATCTGCCAGTGGAGTCTGAAAAGATGATTTTTCTGACCTCATTAGCATAAACTCTGATATATTGTTCAAAATCAAGACTTAAATTAATTTTTAAAACTATTATTGCTATTATTTAATTATTATTGCTCACGACATGAATTTTTTAAATTATTTATAATGTCAATAAAGTTTTTTTGCACGAAAAACAAACATTATTATTTTCAACCCTCATTCTGAGCCTCTGTCTGAAATGATCCGTTTTTAAGGCGTGTCAGTAAACGCCTACTGTTACGATTGGCTAACGTCATACAGTGGGCGGGGCCTACAGTGCGATGATGTAAAACTATTCGCCGTTGCTCTGGAGGCAGGAATATGCAAATGTATGATGTCACAGAAAATCAGAAGGAGCCGTTTTTGGCGCTTGATTTAATAAATTCTTTATTTATAATGAGGATATTTTGAGCTCTGAAACTTGCAGGATGTT